>NW_021025323.1:2751684-2767418 GCF_004153795.1 Camellia sinensis | reverse complement strand
CTAATGCCATGAAGAAATGGCAAGTTAACACTGTAATTACACATATCTGGCCATCATCTAAGAGGGTTCCGAATAAATATCCGAGTCTTAAACCCTAACGATAAGAAATGGAAATAAACACCGATAATTACTATCTGCCATCATGCAAGAGGGTCCGAATAAGGTCGCGAGTGTTTAAACCCTAATGCATGAAGAAATGGCCAAGTAAACTCCAATAATTACATATTCTGCCATCATGCAAGAGTGTCCAAATAAGCCGTCCGGTGTGTTTAAACGCTAATTGCATGAAGAAATGGCAAACAAACACCAATAATTACATATCTGCCATCAAGCAAGACGGTCCGGAATAAGTGTCCGAGGTTTAAACCCTAATGATGAAAAAATGGCAAATAACTCCATAATTACATATCTCCATCATGCAAGAGGGTCCGAATAAGTGTCCCAGTGTTTTAAAGCCCTAATGCATGAGGAAATGGCGGATAAACACCATAATTCTCATCTCTGCCATCATATGCAGATGGTCCGAATTACAGTGTCCAGGTTTACCTAATGCATGAGAAGATGGCATGTTAACACCGTAATTTACATAGTCTGCCATCATGCAAGAGGTCCGAATAAATGTCCAGTGTTTAAACCGTAATGCATGAGAAATGGAAAAATAAACACCCATAATTACATATCTGCCATCATGCAAGAGGGTCGAATAGTTGTCTGAGTGTTAAGCCCTAATGCATGAGAAATGGCAAGTAAACAACATAATCGCATATCTGCCATCATGAAAGAGAGTCCAAATAAGTTTCCGAGTGTTTAAACCCTAATGCACGAGAAATGGCCAGTAAACACCATAATTACATATCTGCCGTCATGCAAGAGGGTCCGAATACGTGTCCGAGTGTTTAAACCCTAATACATGCGAAATGGCAAGTAAACACCATAATTACATATCTACCATCATTCAAGATGGTCCGAATAAGTGTCCGATTGTTTAAACCCTAATGCATGAGAAATGGAAAATAAACACCATAATTACATATCTGCCATAACGCAAGAGGGTCCGAATAAGTGTCCGAGTGTTTAAGCCCTAATGCATGAGAAATGGGAAGTAAACAACATAATTACCTATTTGCCATCACGCAAGAGGGTCCGAATAAGTGTCCGAGTGTTTAAACCCTAATGCATGAGAAATGGCAAGTAAACACCATAATTACATGTCTACCATCATGCAAGAGGGTCCGAATAAGTGTCCGAGTGTTTAAACCATAATGCATGAGAAATGGAAAATAAACACCATAATTACATATCTACCATCATGCAAGAAGGTCTAAATAACTGTCCAAGTGTTCAAGCCCTAATGCATGAGAAATGGCAAGTAAACACCATAATTACATATCTGCCATCATGCAAGTGGGTCTGAATAAGTGTCCGAGTATTTATAACCTAATGCAGGAGAAATGGCAAATAAAAACATAATTACATTTCTACCATCATCTAAGAAGGTCCGAATAACTGTCCGAGTGTTTAAACCCTAGTGCATGAGAAACGACCAGTAAACAACATAATTACATATCCGACATCATGCAAGAGGGTCAGAATCCGAGTGTTTAAACCCAAATGCATGAGAAATGGCAAGTAAACACCATAATTACATATCTGCCATCATGCAAGAGGGTCCGAATAAGTGTTCGAGTTTTTAAACCCTAATGCATGAGAAATGGCAAGTAAACACCATAATTACATATGTACCATCATGCGAGAGGGTCTGACTAAGTGTCCGAGTATTTATACCCTAATGCAAGAGAAATGGCAAACAAACACCATAATTACATATTTGCCATCATGCAAGAGGTTCCGAATAAGTGTCCGAGTGTTTAAACCCTAATGCATGAGAAATGGCAAGTTAACACTGTAATTACATATCTGCCATCATGCAAGAGGGGCCGTATAAATGTCCGAGTGTTTAAACCCTAATGCATGAGAAATGGAAAATAAACACCATAATTACAAATCTGCCATCATGCAAGAGGGTCCGAATAAGTGTCCGAGTGTTTAAGACCTAATGCATCAGAAATGGCAAGTTAACAACATAATTGCATATCTGCCATCATCAAAGAGGGTCCACATAAGTGTCCGAGTGTTTAAACACTAATGCAGGAGAAATGGCAAGTAAACACCATAATTACATATCTGCCATCATGCAAGAGGGTCCGAATACGTGTCCGAGTGTTTAAACCCTAATGTATGAGAAATGGCAAGTAAACACCATAATTGCATATCTACCATCATGCAAGCGGGTCCGAATAAGTGTCCAAGTGTTTAAACCCTAATGCATGAGAAATGGAAAATAAACACCATAATTACATATCTACCATCACGCAAGAGGGTCCGAATAAGTGTCCGAGTGTTTAAGCCCTAAAGCATGAGAAATGGCAAGTAAACAACATAATTACCGATCTGCCATCACGCAAGAGGGTCCGAATAAGTGTCCGAGTGTTTAAACCCTAATGCATGAGAAATGGCAAGTAAACACCATAATTACGTATCTGCCATCATGCAAGAGGGTCGGAATAAGTGTCCGAGTATTTTAACCCTAATGCGTGAGAAATGGCAAGTAAACCCCATAATTACATATCTCCCATCATTCAAGAGGGTCCGAACAAGTATCCGAGTGTTTAAACCGTAATGCATGAGAAATGGAAAATAAACACCATAATTACATATCTGCCATCATGCAAGTGGGTCTGAATCACTGTCCGAGTGTTTAAGCCCTAATGCATGAGAAATGGCAAGTAAACACCATTATTACATATATGCCATCATGCAAGAGGGTCTGAATAAGTGTCCGAGTGTTTATAACCTAATGCAAGAGAAATGGCAAATAAACACCATAATTACATATCTGCCATCATCCAAGAGGGTCCGAATAAGTGTCCGAGTGTTTAAGCCCTAATGCATGAGAAATGGCAAGTAAACACCACAATTACATATCTGCCATCATGCAAGAGAGTCCGAATAAGTGTCCGAGTGTTTAAGCCCTAATGCATGAGAAATGGCAAGTAAACACCGTAATTACATATCTGCCATCGTGCAAGAGGGTCTGCATAAGTGTCCGAGTATTTATAACCAAATGCAAGAGAAATGGCAAATAAAAACCATAATTACATATCTACCATCATCTAAGAATGTCAGAATAACAGTCCGAGTGTTTAAACCCTAGTGCATGAGAAATGACAAGTAAACAACATAATTACATATCTGCCATCATGCAAGAGGGTCGGTATAAGTTTCCGAGTGTTTATACCCTAATGCATGAGAAATGGCAAGTAAACACCATAATTACATATCTGCCATCATGCAAGAGGATCCGAATAAGTGTCTGAGTTTTTAAAGCCTAATGCATGAGAAATGGCAAGTAAACACCATAATTACATATCTACCATCATGCGAGAGGGTCTGAACAAGTGTCCGAGTATTTATACCGTAATGCAAGAGAAATGGCAAATAAACACCATAATTACATATTTGCCATCATGCATGAGGGTCCGAATAAGTGTCCGAGTGTTTAAACCCTAATGCATGAGAAATGGCAAGTAAACACCATAATTACATATCAGCCATCATGCAAGAGTGTCCAAATAAGCGTTCGAGTGTTTAAACCCTAATGCATGAGAAATGGCAAATAAACACCAGAATTACATATCTACCATAATGCAAGAGGGTCCGAATAAGTGCCAGAGTGTTTAAACCCTCATGCATGAGAAATGGAAAATAAACACCATAATTACATATGTACCATCATGCAAGAGGGTCTGAATAACTGTCCGAGTGTTTAAGCCCTAGTGCATGAGAAATGGCAAGTAAACACCATAATTGCATATATGCCATCATGCAAGAGGGTCTGAATAAGTGTCCGAGTGTTTATAACCTAATGCAAGAGAAATGGAAAATAAACACCATAATTACATATCTGCCATCATCCAAGAGGGTCCGAATAAGGGTCCGAGTGTTTAAGCCCTAATGCATGAGAAATGGCAAGTAAACACCATAATTACATATCTGTCATCATGCAAGAGGGTCCGAATAAATATCCGAGTGTTTAAACCCTAATGCATGAGAAATGGAAAATAAACACCACAATTACTTATTTGCCATCATGCAAGAGGGTCCGAATAGGTGTCCGAGTGTTTAAGCCCAAATGCATGAGAAATCGCAAGTAAACACCATAATTACAAATCTGCCATCATGCAAAGGGGCCTGAATAAGTGTCCGAGTATTTATTACCTAATGCAAGAGAAATGGCAAACAAAAACCGTAATTACGTATCTACCATCATCCAAGAAGGTCCGAATAACTGTCCGAGTGTTTAAACCCTAGTGCATGAGAAATGACAAGTAAACAACATAATTACATATCTGCCATCATGCAAGAGGGTCCGAATAAGTGTCCGAGTGTTTAAACCCCAATGCATGAGAAATGGAAAATAAACACCATAATTACATATCTGCCATCATGCAAGAGGGTTCGAATAAGTGTCCGAATGTTTAAATCCTAATGCCTGAGAAATGGCGATTAAACACCATAATTACATCTCTGCCATCATGCAAGAGGGTCCGAATAAGTGTCCAAGTGTTTAAACCCTAATGCATCAGAAATGGCAAGTAAACACCATAATCACTCATCTGCCATAATGCAAGAGGGTCCGAATAAGTGTCCGAGTGTTTAAACCCTAATGCATGAGAAATGGCAAGTAAACACCATAATTACATATCTGCCATCATGCAAGAGGGTCCAAATAAGTGTCCGAGTGTTTAAACCCTAATGCGTAGGAAATGGCAAGTAAACACCAAAATTACATTTCTGCCATCATGCTAGAGGGTTGGAATAAGTGTCCGAGTGTTTAAACCCTAATGCATGAGAAATGGCAAGTAAACACCGTAATTACATATCAGCCATCATGCAAGAGGGTCCGAATAAGTGTCCGAGTATTTAATCCCTAATGCATGAGAAATGGGAAATGAACACCATAATTACATACCTGCCATCATGCAAGAGGGTCCGAAAAAGTGTCTGAGTGTTTAAACCCTAATGCTAGATAAATGGCAAATAAACACCATAATTACATATCTACCATCATGCAAGAGGGTTCGAACAAGTGTCCGATTGTTTAAGCCCTAATGCGTGGAAATGGCAAGCAAACAACATAATTACATATCTGCCGTCATGCAAGAGGGTCCAAATAAGTGTCCGAGTGTTAAACCCTAATGCATGGGAAATGGAAAGTAAACACCATAATTACATATTTGCCATCATTCTAGAGGGTCGGAATAAGTGTCCGAGTGTTTAAACCCTAATGCATCAGAAATGGAAAGTAAACACGATAATTACATATATGCCATCATGCAATAGGGTCTGAATAAGTGTCCGAGTGTTTAAACCCTAATGCATGAGAAATGGAAAATAAACACCATAATTACATATCTCCCATCACGCATGAGGGTCCGAATAAGTGTCTAAGTGTTTAAACCCTAATGCGTGAGAAATGGCTAGTAGACAACATAATTACCTATCTGCCATCATGCAAGCGGGTCCGAATAAGTGTCCTAGTGTTTAAACCCTAATGCATGAGAAATGGCAAATAAACACCATAATTACATATCTACCATCATGCAAGAGGGTCCGAATAAGTGTCCGAGTGTTTAAGCCCTAATGCATGGGAAATGGCAAGCAAACAACATAATTACATATCTGCCATCATGCAAGAGGGTCCAAATAAGTGTCTGAGTGTTTAAACCCTAATGCTTGAGAAATGGCAAACAAACACCGTAATTACATATATGCCATCATGCAAGAGGGTCCGAATAAGTGTACGAGTGTTTAAGCCCTAAGGCATTAGAAATGGCAAGGAAACAACGTAATTACATATCTGCCATCACGCAAGAGGGTCCAAATAAGTGTCCGAGTGTTTAAACGCTAATGCATGAGAAATGGCAAGTAAAAACCATAATTACATATCTGCCGTCACGCAAGAGGGTCCGAATAAGTGTCCGAGTGTTCCAGCCCTAATGCATGAGAAATGGTAAGTAAACACCATAATTGCATATCTGCCGGCATGCAAGAGGGTCCGAATAAGTGTCCGAGTGTTTAAGCCCTAATGCATTAGAAATGGCAAGCAAACAACATAATTACATATCTGCCATCGTGCAAGAGAGTTCGAGCAAGTGTCCGAATGTTTAAGCCCTAATGCATGAGAAATGGCAAGCAAATAACATAATTACAAATCTGCCATCATGCAAGAGGGTCTAAATAAGTGTCTGAGTGTTTAAGCCATACTGCATGAGGTATGGTAAGTAAACACCATAATTGAATATCAGCCATCATGCTAGAGGGTCGGAATAAGTGTCCGAATAAGTGGCCGAGTAAGTGTCCGAGTAAGTGTCCGAGTGTTTAAGCCCTAATGCATGAGAAATGGCAAGTAAACAACATAATTACATGTCTGCCATCATGCAAGAGGGTCCAAATAAGTGTCCAAGTGTTTAAGCCCTAATGCATGGGAAATGGCAAGTAAACACCATAACTACATATCTGCCAGCATGCAAGAGGGTCCGACTAAGTGTCTGAGTGTTTAAACCGTAATGCATGCGAAATGGAAAATAAACACCATAATTACATATCTGCCATCATGCAAGAGGGTCCGAATAAATGTTCGAGTGTTTAAACCCTAATGCGTGAGAAATGGAAAATAAACACCGTAATTACCTATCTACCATCATGCAAGAGGGTCCGAATAAGTGTACGAGTGTTTAAGACCTAATGCATGGGAAATGGCAAGTAAACACCTTAATTACATATCTGGCATCATGCAAGAGGGTCCGAATAAGTGTCCGAGTGTTTAAACCGTAATGCATGAGAAATGGCCAATAAACACCATAATTACATATCTGCCATCATGCAAGAGGTTCTGAATAAATGTCCGAGTGTTTAAAACCTAATGCATGAGAAATGGCAAGTAAACAACATAATTACATATCTGCCATCATGCAAGAGGGTCCAAATAAGTGTCCGAGTGTTTAATCTCTAATGCATGAGAAATGGCAAGTATACACCATAATTACATATCTGCCATCACGCAAGAGGGTCCGAATAAGTGTCCGAGTGTTTAAACCCTAATGCGGGAGAAATGGCAAATAAACACCATAATTACATATCTGCCATCATGCAAGAGGGTCTGAATAGGTGTCCGAGCATTTACAACCTAATTGAAGATAAATGGCAAATAAACACCATAATTACATATCTGCCATCATCCAAGAGGGTACGAATAAGTGTCCGAGTGTTTAAACCCTAATGCATGAGAAATGGCAAATAAACACCATAATTACATAGCTTCCATCATGCAAGAGGGTCGGAATAAGTGTCCTTGTGTTTTAACCCTAATGCATGAGAAATGGCAAGTAAACACCATATTTACATATCTTCCATCATGCAAAAGGATCCGAATAAGTGTCCCAGTGTTTAAACCTAGTCCATGGCAAATGGAAAATAAACACCACAATTACATATCTGCCATCATGCAAGAGGGTTCGAATAAGTGTCCGAGTGTTTAAACCCTAATGCATGAGAAATGGCGATTAACCACCATAATTACATCTCTGCCATCATGCAAGAGGGTCCGAATAAGTGTCCAAGTGTTTAAACCCTAATGCATGAGAAATGACAAGTAAACACCATAATTACATATATGCCATCATGCAAGAGGGTCGGAATAAGTGTCCGAGTATTTTAACCCTAATGCATGAGAAATGGCAAGTAAACACCATAATTACATATTTGCCATCATGCAAGAGGGTCCGAATAAGTGTCCGAGTGGTTAAACCCTAATGCATGACAAATGGCAAGTAAACACCATAATTACATATCTGCCCTCATGCAAGTGGGTCCGAATAAGTATCCGAGTGTTTAAACCCTAATGCATGAGAAATGGAAAATAAACACCATAATTACATATCTACCATCATGCAAGAGGTTCTGAATAACTGTCCGAGTGTTTAAGCCCTAATGCATGAGAAATGGCAAGTAAACACCATTATTACATATATGCCATCATCCAAGAGGGTCCGAATAAGTGTCCGAGTGTTTAAGACCTAGTGCATGAGAAATGGCAAGTAAAGACCATAATTACATATCTCCCATCATGCAAGAGGGTCCGAATAAATATCCGAGTGTTTAAACCTGAATGCATGAGAAATGGAAATTCAACACCACAGTTACATATCTGCCATCATGCAAGAGGGTCCGAATAAGTGTCCGAGTGTTTAAGCCCTAATGCATGAGAAATGGCAAGTGAACAACATAATTACATATCTACCATCATGCAAGAGGGTCTGTATAAGTGTCCGTGTATTTATAACCTAATGCAAGAGAAATGGAAAATAAAATCCATAATTACATATCTACCATCATCTAAGAAAGTTCGAATAACAGTCCGAGTGTTTAAATCCTAGTGCATGAGAAACGACAAGAAAACAACATAATTACATATCTGCCACCATGCAAGAGGGTCGGAATAAGTGTCCGAGTGTTTAAACCCTAATGCATGAGAAATGGCAAGTAACACGATAATTACATATCTGCCATCTTGCAAGAGGGTCTGAATAAGTGTCCGAGTTTTTAAACCCTAATGCATGAGAAATGGCAAGTAAACACCATAATTACGTATCTACCATCATGCGAGAGGGTCTGAATAAGTGTCCGAGTATTTATACCCTAATGCAAGAGAAAGGGCAAATAAACACCATAATTACAAATTTGCCATCATGCAAGAGGGTCCGAATAATTGTCCGAGTGTTTAAACCCTAATGCATGAGAAATGTCAAGTAAACACCATAATTACATATCTGCCATCATGCAAGTGTGTCCAAATAAGCGTCCGAGTGTTTAAACTCTATTGCATGAGAAATGGCAAAATAAACACCAGAATTACGTATCTACCATCATGTAAGAGGGTCCGAATAAGTGCCAGAATGTTTAAACCCTAATGCACGAGAAATGGCAAATAAACACCATAATTACATATCTGCCATAATGCAAGAGGGTCCGAAAAAGTGTCTGAGTGTTTAAATCCTAATGCAGGAGAAATGGCGATTAAACACCATAATTACATATCTGCCATCATGCAAGAGGGTCTGAATAAGTGTCTGAGTGTTTATAACCTAATGCAAGAGAAATGGCAAATAAACACCATAATTACAAACCTGGCATCATGCAAGAGGGTCCGAATAAGTGTCCGAGTGTTTAAACCCTAATGCTTGAGAAATGGCAAGTAAACAACATAATTACATATCTTCCATCATGCGAGAGGGTCTGAATAAGTGTCTGAGTATTTATACCCTAATGCAAGTGAAATGGAAAATAAACACCATAATTACATATTTGCCATCATGCAAGAGGGTCCGAATAAATGTCCGAGTGTCTAAACCCTAATGCATGAGAAATGGCAAGTAAACACCATAATTACATATCTGCCATCATGCAAGAGTGGCCAAATAAGCGTCCGAGTGTTTAAACCGAAATGCATGAGAAATGGCAAGTAAACACCGTAATTACATATCTGCCATCATGCAAGAGGGTCTGAATAAATGTCTGAGTGTTTAAACCCTAATGCATGAGAAATGGAAAATAACACCATAATTACATATCAGCCATTATGTAAGGGGGTCCGAATAAGTGTCCGAGTGTTTAAGCCCTAATGCATGAGAAATGGCAAGTAAACAACATAATTGCATATCTGCCATCATGCAAGAGGGTCCAAATAAGTGTCCGAGTGTTTAATCTCTAATGCATGAGAAATGGCAAGTATACACCATAATTACATATCTGCCATCACGCAAGAGGGTCCGAATAAGTGTCCGAGTGTTTAAACCCTAATGCGTGAGAAATTGCAAATAAACACCATAATTACATATCTGCCATCATGCAAGAGGGTCTGAATAGCTGTCCGAGCATTTACAACCTAATTGAAGAGAAATGGCAAATAAACACCATAATTACATATCTGCCATCATCCAAGAGGGTACGAATAAGTGTCCGAGTGTTTAAACCCTAATGCATGAGAAATGGCAAATAAACACCATAATTACATAGCTTCCATCATGCAAGAGGGTCGGAATAAGTGTCCTTGTGTTTTAACCCTAATGCATGAGAAATGGCAAGTAAACACCATATTTACATATCTTCCATCATGCAAAAGGATCCGAATAAGTGTCCCAGTGTTTAAACCTAGTCCATGGCAAATGGCAAATAAACACCATAATTACATATCTGCCATCATGCAAGTGGGTCCGAATAAGTGTCTGAGTGTTTAAGCCCAAATGCATGAGAAATGGCAAGTAAACAACATATTTGCATATCCGCCATCATGAAAGAGGGTCCAAATAAGTGTCCGAGTGTTTAAACCCTAATGCATGAGAAATGAAAAATAAACACCATAATTACATATCTACCATCACGCAAGAGGGTCCGAATAAGTGTCCGAGTGTTTACGCCCTAATGCATGAGAAATGGCAAGTAAACAACATAATTACCTATCTGCCATCACGCAAGAGGGTCCGAATAACTGTCCGAGTGTTTAAACACTAATGCATGAGAAATGGCAAGTAAACACCATAATTACATATTTGGCATCATGCAAGAGGGTCGGAATAAGTGTCCGAGTGTTTTAACCCTATTGCATGAGAAATGTCAAGTAAACACCATAATTACATATTTGCATGATGCAAGAGGGTCCGAATAAGTGTCCGAGTGTTTAAACCGTAATGCCTGACAAATGGCAAGTAAACACCATAATTACATATCTGCCATCATTCAAGAGGGTCCGAATAAGTATCTGAGTGTTTAAACCCTAATGCATGAGAAATGGAAAATAAACACCATAATTACATATCTACCATCATGCAAGAGGGTCTGAATAACTGTCCGAGTATTTAAGCCCTAATGCATGAGAAATGTCAAGTAAACCCCATAATTACATATATGCCATCATGCAAGAGGGTCTGAATAAGTGTCCGAGTGTTTATAACCTAATGCAAGAGAAATAACAAATAAACACCATAGTTACATATTTGCCATCATGCAAGAGGGTCCGAAAAAGTGTCCGAGTGTTTAAGCCCTAATGCATGAGAAATGGCAAGTAAACACCATAATTACATATCTGCCATCATGCAAGAGGGTCCGAATTAGTGTCCGAGTTTTTAAACCCTAATGCATGAGAAATGGCAAGTAAACACCATAATTACATATCTATCATCGTGCGAGAGGGTCTGAATAAGTGTCCGAGTATTTATACCCCAATGCAAGAGGAATGGCAAATAAGCACCATAATTACATATTTGCCGTCATGCAAGAGGGTCCGAATAAGTGTCCGAGTGTTTAAACCCTATTGCATGAGAAATGGCAAGTGAACACCATAATTACATATCTGCCATCATGCAGGAGTGTCCAAATAAGCGTCCGAGTGTTTAAACCCTAATGCATGAGAAATGGCAAATAAACACCAGAATTACATATCTACCATCATGCAAGAGGGTCCGAATAAGTGCCAGAGTGTTTAAACCCTAATGCATGAGAAATGGCAAGTAAACACCATAATTACATATCTGCCATCATGCAAGAGGGTCCGAATAAGTGTCCGAGTGTTTAGACCCTAATGCATGAGAAATGGCGATTAAACACCATAATTACATATCTGCCATCATTCAAGAGGGTCCGAATAAGTGTCCGAGTGTTTAAACCCTAATGAATGACAAATGGCGATTAAACACCATAATTTCATATCTGGCATCATGCAAGAGGGTCCGAATGAGTATCCGAGTGTTTAAACCGTAATGCTTGAGAAATGGCAAGTAAACAACATAATTACATATCTTCCATCATGCGAGAGGGTCTGAATAAGTGTAGACACCCCATTTTTGACCGTCCTCAAGACTCGGACGTCACCGTTTGAACACTCGGTGATTATCCATGTTTGTGTTCGTTTGGAGTTCCCGGAGGTCTCGGCTCGCGCGCCTTGACTCAGGATCTCCGAACTTGACTGTTTGGTGTCTGGTTTTACACCAAACACTTGTGTTTTGCCTTGGAGGGCCAAGGAATGCCTTGTGAGGCATCCCCACTCACCACCAGCAGTGGCTAGGGGCCACCGGCTGGTTTTTGCTGCCATCGGCACTATTTGTTGCCGGTCGGCACATTTTGTTGCAGGTCGGCACTATTTGCTGCCGGTCGGCACTCTTTTTTGCAAAAATGGCATTTTTGGCCGGCTGACTACTGTGCATCTGCTTTTGCAGATATTTTAAGACAGCTGTCTTGATTTTGGTCGGCACTCTTTTCTCTCTTGTAAGCTTTACAAGACAATAAGCTTCTATAAAGAGAAGCCTTGTCTCTTGGCCTTAAGGTTGGAGACTTTAGACATTTTAGAGACAAAAAACACAGAGAGAAGCTCTAGTTTTTAGGGTTAGGATCCATACATATCCTATCTCTCTTTCTCTCTTTGTTCTCTAGGTGTTTTGTGTCTTACTATTGCACACAAACACCTAGTGTTTCACCTTCCTCTAGCTACTGAGGTTCTAAGGGACTGATTTTGGTGTTTTGGTGTTGGATTCAAGCCAAGGAGGGCCATTGGAGCATCATTGTTGACGAGGTCTTCACGGGTGAGAATCTTACCCCTTTTTACCGCATTTTTGCATTGTATTTCTACCTATCTTAAAATCATTTTTGAGCTTAGTGTATAATACAAAAAAGTTCTGATTTTTAGCCCTCTTGATTGTTTATTAAGGGTGTTTTGTGGTTTGAGGGTGTTTGACCCCTCTTAGGCCTTGAAAGGCCTCATTTTGTGCAATTTTTGTGCTAGTTTCGAGACTTTGCTGTTTGGGCCTCTTCACCACTAAAATCTTGAGGGATTTCAGTGGTGGAGATGGTGCCTTGAACTCTCCAAAAGGAGAGGGCCACTCCCTCTCCTTGTTGTCCTTAAAATGGACCATTTTTGGCCTCTTGAGGGAGCACCATGTTAGAGTGTGAATTGATCATGTCTTGGATGTTTTCCATGCTTAGTATGTCATAATATACCTCTGTTTGTTTATGGTTTTGGTACACCATGCATGCTTAGCATACCTACCATGTAATGCCTTGTTTATGCCTTAATATGCCTTAGGTTGTTAGCCTTTGTTCGAGCATGTTTTAGGCTTAGTCTTGTGAAGATTTTGTGCATATTTTGCCATGTCTTAGGTCTGTCCATGGTTGTTTGGGTCGGATTTGGCATGCTTAGTATAGCCTCTTTGCATTCCGGCTTGTTGGCCTTAAGTATGTGCATGTATAGCATGACATCTTTGCATTGATTTGGTGATTTGGGGCCACCCTACGTGTTATTTCAGTCCCATTTTCATGCCTATGTGTTTGCCTTGAATGCTTCTTTAATGCTTTGAAAGCATGTGTGGCAATGCTCCATGTTTTGGTGCCTTCGCATGCCTTTGACTTTGAGCCATCTAGATGCCATCTAAGTGGTCTTTTGGGCCCCATGTTACATGCTAAAAATCTGTTTTTAGTTGTTTAATGCATGCCATGTTTGGTCTTGTTAAAGTGTAGTTCAATGCCTCATTGATTTGCTTTGAACATTTAGGCCTTTTGGTGCATGCTTGGCTTGATTTGTTGCTTGGTTTGGCACCATGTGTTAGCATGATTTTAGAGCTTATAATGCATGCTAATTGTTCATGTTTGTCCCTTTCAAGTGTGCTTGAATGTCGTTTGATTTGTGCTTAAGTGTTGGTCCTTATGTGCATGTGTGTAATGGTGTGTTTGGTTGAGGGATTTGGGGAGGGAATTGGAAAGGGAAAGGGAAAAGGTGTGTGAAACTATTAAAGTGATCAAGTATGCAACTTTCATGTCAAATGAAATGCAAGCCAAACACACAAATCAAGGCCCAATTCCTATCACCAAGTCAAGGAACAAGGCATGCATGCAAGATGCAATGCAACCTAGGCATGCAAGCTAAGGATGCAACATGGCATGGCAAGGCACTTATGCAAGCATACAAGCAAACATGGGGCCATGCAATGGATGCAAAGATGGACTATATACATGATTTAGGCAACTGTAGATAGGCCTAAAACAGTAGCCAAAGTGCAATAAAATGAGGGCTAAATGGCATGCAAACACACATGCACACAGGACCAACACTTAGGACAAATTGGACAACTCTCAAGCACACTTGGAAGAGCATATCATGGACAATTAACATGCAACATAAGCTCTGAAATGCATGAGGATGGTGTCAAACCAAGAACAAGATAGGCTAACATTAACATGCAAAATGTCCAAGTACTTGAGCCGTCAAGGGACTTGAACCATGGTTAAGCCAACCAAGCCTCACAAGGCTAAGAGGGCTTAAAATAGGTTCAAGACAGACCTAGACCATGCAAAAGGACTCCCTAGATGGCATCTAAGGGGCTCAATTTCAACAATGCACTATGGCAAAACATGGAACATACCACACATGATTTCAAAGCATTAAAGAAGCATTCAAGGCAAACACATAGGCATGAAAATGGGACTGAAATAACACGTAGGGTGGCCCCAAATCACCAAATCAATGCAAAGATGTCATGCTATACATGCACAACTTAAGCCAACAAGCTAGAATGCAAAGAGGCTATACTAAGCATGCCAAATCCGACCCAAACAACCATGGACAGACTAGACATGGCAAAATATGCACAAAATTTCACAAGACTAAGCCTAAAACATGCTCGAACAAAGGCTAACAACCTAAGGCATATTAAGGCATAAACAAGGCATTACATGGTAGGTATGCTAAGCATGCATGGTGTACCAAAACCATCAATAAACAGAGGTATATTATGACATACTAAGCATGGAAAACAGCCAGAGCATGATCAATACACACTCTAACATGGTGCCTCAAGAGGCAAAAATGGTCCATTTTGGGACAACAAGGAGAGGGAGTGCCCTCTCCTTTTGGAGACTTCAAGCACCATCTCCACCACTGAAATCCCTCAAGATTTTAGTGGTGAAGAGGCCAAACACCAAGTCTCGAAACTAGCACAAAAATAGCACAAATGAGGCCTTTCAAGGTCTAAGAGGGGTCAAACACCCTCAAACACAAACACCCTTAATAAACAATCAAAGGGCTAAAAAACAGAACTTTTTTGTATTATACACTAAGCTCAAAAATGATTTAAGATAGGTAGAAATACAATGCAAAAATGGGGTAAAAATGGGTAAGATTCTCACCCGTGAAGACCTCGTCAACAATGATGCTCCAATGGCCCTCCTGGCTTGAATCCAACACCAAAACACCAAAATCAGTCCCTTAGAACCTCAGTAGCTAGAGGAAGGTGAAACACTAGGTGTTGTGTGCAATAGTAAGACACAAAACACTCAAGAACAAAGAGAGAAAGAGAGATAGGATATGTATGGATCCTAACCCTAAAAACTAGAGCTTCTCTCTGTGTTTTTTGTCTCTAAAATGTCTAAAGTCTCCAACCTTAAGGCCAAGAACAAGGCTTCTCTTTATAGAAGCTTATTGTCTTGTAAAGCTTACAAGAGAGAAAAGAGTGCCGCCAAATCAAGACAGCTGTCTTAAAATATCTGCAAAAGCAGATGCACAGTAGTCAGCGGCCAAAAATGCCATTTTTGCAAAAAAGAGTGCGACCGGCAGCAATAAGTGCCGACCT
>NW_021025323.1:2733636-2745678 GCF_004153795.1 Camellia sinensis | reverse complement strand
ATGTTTAGGTCGCATGTGCATTGTTGTGCCTTGCCTTGCCTCTTGACCAACCATGATTGAGGTTGGGTCCCTTGTATGTTTTGTGTGCATTGCATTTGACATTGAAATGCATACTTGACTCTTTGGCCATCATGCATCGAAATGCGTGATTGGTGGCCCGAGGGTCGAGGGCCATGCTCCCTTGAGTCCATTACATGATAGGGAGTGTGTCCGTGCATGCATTTGCCTAAAAATTCCATGCCATACACTGCTTGCCCTCTGTTGCTGTCAATTGCAGATTTTGCAGGAACACTTTGCCAACCGGCAGTGTCAAGTGCCGACCGGCAATCCCTTCTCTGCCGACAGATTCATTTTGTGCCGATGGCCATAACACAGTGCCGGTGACAATTCCATTCAGCCGGTAGCACTCCTCAGTGTCCAAGGAACCAGTTCTAAGATTTTGGCAGCCTCCAGAGGAGTAAAGGAAGGAAAACAAAGGCAGCCTATGCATGGCGGTGCACTTCCGAGCGAGACCAGAGCACGCGTTGCATCTGGCCCTCCTCCCGAGGCGGTTTTACTGCTTTTCTTAGCTTAATTAATTTGTAATTTTTATTCGGTCCCTCCGAGTGAGGGCAAATCTGTAATAAGTGTGTGGTGGTGTGTATGTCTTCCAATCCCCACTTCTTTCTTCCCTTTTACTTACCTGCTTTGATGGTTAGTATTAGGGCACGTTTAATTTAGCATACCTTATGCTATGCATGTGTGCATTCATGCAATTATACTGCATGCATTAGGCTCGGTACATCACGCTAACTGCATTTGTACTTCAATTCCAAATTGAATACGTGCATCGATTGATCGCATTTCACATGCCATGCTTAGGATTAGCCGAGCCTATCTAGTTGCATCCTGTATGTGTTGCATTAGTCAAATTGACATGAACTAGGACATGCATGTTTGCTAACTAGTAAATTGTTTTGGCACGGAGTACGATGTAAGTATTTTCCTGCTTTAGCATCTCGCATGCATGTGAATGCTATCATGACAGCATGTTTACCATGTGGCTAGATGCTTATGTGATAAACTGTTTTAATGCCTATGGGTGAAGGTTGGGTTGTTTGAGTTGGGAAAACTCGTTGAAATCCGTGTTTTAGCCTACTTGCGAGTAGCAAATTCTAAAGCACTTTTTCGAAACAAACGGATATGCAATGCCTTATTTCCGAATTAGGCAATCTAGTCTATACTTGTTTGCTGCGCGCATAACATAGTAATGCTAGGCTAATAATTGGTAGAAGAACACATAACGTCTTCAAAATCGGATATCATGGTTAGTAGAGGCCGGTCTTCGGATCGGGCGAAAGGGGGTGCTCATAGCTGACCTTCCCCGATCGTAGCCAAGCTCCCGAGCCGAGACAACTCCGGTGATGACGGACATGTGGCCTTCGGCACCGAGTCAGGGTTTCCTAAATTTCCCCATTAAAAAATTTTAGGTGGCGACTCTGTACCTGCAAAGCAGTCCATGTTTGGCACTACTTTTTCAAAAATCTGTTTCTCAAAACGATTTGCCAGATTTGGACTCTTTGGTTCAGATTAAGAACCGCGACAACAAAATCGCGAGTCCGAACTGTAGTAGCGAGGGCCCCCTCCGCGGGCACGTCTACAATAAGTGTCCGAGTATTTATACCATAATGCAAGAGAAATGGCAAATAAACACCATAATTACATATTTGCCACCATGCAAGAGGGTCCGAATAAGTGTCCGAGTGTTTAAACCCTAATGCATGAGAAATGGCAAGTAAACACCATAATTACATATCTTCCATCATGCAAGAGTGTCCAAATAAGCGTCCGAGTGTTTAAACCCTAATGCATGCGAAATGGCAAGTAAACACCGTATTTACATATCGGCCATCACGCAAGAGGGTCCGAATAAATGTCCGAGTGCTTAAACCCTAATGCATGAGAAATGGAAAATAAACACCATAATTACATATCAGCCATCACGCAAGGGGGTCCGAATAAGTGTCTGAGTGTTTAAGCCCTAATGCATGAGAAATGGCAAGTAAAGAACATAATTGCATATCTCCCATCATGCAAGAGGGTCCAAATAAGTGTCCGAGTGTTTAATCTCTAATACATGAGAAATGGCAAGTATACACCATAATTACATATCTGTCATCATGCAAGAGGGTCCGAATAATTGTCCGAGTGTTTAAACCCTTATGCATGAGAAATGGCAAATAAACAGCATAATTACATATCTGCCATCATGCAAGAGAGTCCGAATAGGTGTCCGAGTATTTACAACCTAATTGAATAGAAATGGCAAATAAACACCATAATTACATATCTGCCATCATCCAAGAAGGTACGAATAAGTGTTCGAGTGTTTAAACCCTAATGCATGAGAAATGGCAAGTAAACACCATAATTACATATCTTCCATCATGCAAGAGGGTCAGAATAAGTGTCCGAGTGTTTTAACCCTAATGCATGAGAAATGGCAAGTAAACACCATAATTACATATCTTCCATCGTGCAAGAGGATCCAAAAAAGTGTCCCAGTGTTTAAACCCTAGTGCATGGCAAATGGCAAATAATCACCATAATTACATATCTGCCATCATGCAAGAGGGTCTGAATAAGTGTCAGAGTGTTTAAATCCTAATGCATCAGAAATGGCAAGTAAACACCATAATTACATATCTGCCATCAAGCAAGAGGGTCCGAATAAATGTCCGAGTGTTTAAACCCTAATGCATGAGAAATGGCGATTAAACACCATAATTACATATCTGCCATCATGCAAGAGGGTCCGAATAAGTGTCTGAGTGTTTGAACCCTAATGCTTGAGAAATGGCAAGTAAACAACATAATTACATATCTTCCATCATGCGAGGGGGTCCGAATAAGTGTCCGAGTATTTATACCCTAGTGCAAGAGAAATAGAAAATAAAGACCATAACTACATATTTGCCATCATGCAAGAGGGTCCGAATAAGTGTCCGAGTGTTTAAACCCAAATGAATGACAAATGGCGATTAAACACCATAATTACATATCTGGCATCATGCAAGAGGGTCCGAATAAGTGTCTGAGTGTTTGAACCCTAATGCTTGAGAAATGGCAAGTAAACAACATAATTACATATCTTCCATCATGCGAGGGGGTCCGAATAAGTGTCCGAGTATTTATACCCTAGTGCAAGAGAAATATAAAATAAAGACCATAACTACATATTTGCCATCATGCAAGAGGGTCTGAATAAGTGACCGAGTGTTTAAACCCTAATGCAAGAGAAATGGCAAGTAAACACCATAATTACATATCTGCCATCATGCAAGAGGGTCTGAATAGGTGTCCGAGTATTTACAACTAATTGAAGAGAAATGGCAAATAAACACCATAATTACGTATCTGCCATCATCCAAGAGGGTACGAATAAGTGTCCGAGTGTTTAAACCCTAATGCATGAGAAGTGGCAAATAAACACCATAATTACAAATATTCCATCATGCAAGAGGGTCAGAATAAGTGTCCGAGTGTTTTAACCCTAATGCGTGACAAATGGCAAGTACACACCAAAATTACATATCTTCCATCGTGCAAGAGGATCCGAATAAGTGTCCCAGTGTTTAAACCCTAGTGCATGGCAAATGGCAAATAAACACCATAATTACATATCTGCCATAATGCAAGAGGGTCCGAATAAGTGTCAGAATGTTTGAACCCTAATGCATGAGAAATGCCAAGTAAACACCATAATTACGTATATGCCATCATGCAAGAGGGTCCGAATAAGTGTCAGAGTGTTTAAACCCTAATGCATGAGAAATGGCGATTAAACACCATAATTACATATCTGCCATCATGCAAAAGGGTCCGAATAAGTGTCTGAGTGTTTAAACCCTAATGGATAACAAATGGCGATCAAACACCATAATTACATATCTGGCATCGTGCAAGAGGGTCCGAATAAGTGTCCGAGTGTTTAAACCCTAATGCTTGAGAAATGGCAAGTAAACAACATAATTACATATCTTCCATCGTACGAGAGGGTCTGAATAAGTGTCCGAGTATTTATACCCTAATGCAAGAGAAACGGCAAATAAACACCATAATTACATGTTTGCCATCATGCAAGAGGGTCCGAATAAGTGTCCGAGTGTTTAAACCCTAATGCATAAGAAATGCCAAATAAACACCGTAATTACATATCTGCCATCTTGCAAGAGGGTCTGAATAAGTGACCGGCTGTTTAAACCCTAATGCCGGAGAAATGGCAAATAAACACCATAATTACATGTCTGCCATCATGCAAGAGAGTCTGAATAAGTGTCCGAGTATTTACAACCTAATTGAAGAGAAATGGCAAATAAACACCATAATTACATATCTGCCATCATCCAATAGGGTATGAACATGTGTCCGAGTGTTTAAACCCTAATGCATGAGAAATGGCAAGTAAACACCATAATTACATATCTTCCATCATGCAAGAGGGTCGGAATAAGTGTCCGATATTTAAGCCCTAATGCATGCGAAATGGCAAGTAAACAACATAATTACATATCTGCCATCATGCAAGAGGGTCGGAATAAGTGTCCGAGTGTTTAAACCATAATGCATGAGAAATGGCAAATAACCACCATAATTAAATATCTGCCATCATGCAAGAGGGTCCGAATAAGTGTCAGAGTGTTTAAACCCTAATGCATGAGAAATGGCAAGTAAACACCATAATTACATATCTGCCATCATGATAGAGGGTCTGAATAAGTGTCCGAGTGTTTAAACCCTAATGCATGAGAAATGGCAAATGAACACCATAATTACATATCTGCCGCCATGCAAGAGGGTCCGAATTAGTGTCCGTGTGTTTAAGCCCTAATGCATGAGAAATGGCAAGTAAACAACATAATTACATATCTTCCATCATGCAAGAGGGTCCAAATAAGTGTCCGAGTGTTTAAACCCTAATGCATGAGAAATGGCAAGTAAACACCATAATTACATATCTGCCATCATGTAAGAGGGTCCGAATAAGTATCCGAGTGTTTAAACCCTAATGCATGAGAAATGGAAAATGAACACCATAATTTCATATCTGCCATCATCCAAGAGGATCCGAATAAGTGTCCGAGTGATTAAACCCTAATGCATGAGAAATGGCCAGTAAACAACATAATTACATATCTATCATCATGCATGAGGGTCCGAATATGTGTCCGAGTGTTTAAACCCTAATGCATGAGAAATGGCATGTAAACACCATAATTACATGTGTGCCATCATGCAAGAGGGTCGGAATAAATGTCCTAGTGTTTAAACCGTAATGCATGACAAATGGCAAATAAACACCATAGTTACATATCTGGCATCATGCAAGAGGGTCCGAATAAGTGTTCGAGTGTTTATGCCCAAATGCGTGAGAAATGGCAAGTAAACAACATAATTACATATCTGCCATCATGCAAGGGGGTCCAAATAAGTGTCCGACTGTTTAAACCCTAATGCTTGTGAAATGTCAAGAAAACAACATAATTACATATCTACCATCGTCTAAGAAGGTCCGAATAACAGTCCGAGTGTTTAAATCCTAGTGCATGAGAAATGACAAGTAAACAACATAATTACATATCTGCCACAATGCAGGAGGGTCGGAATAAGTGTCCGAGTGTTTAAACCCTAATGCATAAGAAATGCCAAATAAACACCGTAATTACATATCTGCCATCTTGCAAGAGGGTCTGAATAAGTGACCGGCTGTTTAAACCCTAATGCCGGAGAAATGGCAAATAAACACCATAATTACATGTCTGCCATCATGCAAGAGAGTCTGAATAAGTGTCCGAGTATTTATAACCTATTTGTAGAGAAATGGCAAATAAACACCATAATTACATATCTGCCATCATCCAATAGGGTATGAATATGTGTCCGAGTGTTTAAACCCTAATGCGTGAGAAATGGCAAGTAAACACCATAATTACATATCTTCCATCATGCAAGAGGGTTGGAATAAGTGTCCGATATTTAAGCCCTAATGCATGAGAAATGGCAAGTAAACAACATAATTACATATCTGCCATCATGCAAGAGGGTCGGAATAAGTGTCCGAGTGTTTAAACCATAATGCATGACAAATGGCAAATAACCACCATAATTAAATATCTGCCATCATGCAAGAGGGTCCGAATAAGTGTCAGAGTGTTTAAACCCTAATGCATGAGAAATGGCAAATAAACACCATAATTACATATCTGCCATCATGCTAGAGGGTCTGAATAAGTGTCAGAGTGTTTAAACCCTAATGCATGAGAAATGGCAAATGAACACCATAATTACATATCTGCCACCATGCAAGAGGGTCCGAATTAGTGTCCGTGTGTTTAAGCCCTAATGCATGAGAAATGGCAAGTAAACAACATAATTACATATCTTTCATCATGCAAGAGGGTCCAAATAAGTGTCCGAGTGTTTAAACCCTAATGCATGAGAAATGGCAAGTAAACACCATAATTACATGTCTTCCATCATGTAAGAGGGTCCGAATAAGTATCCGAGTGTTTAAACCCTAATGCATGAGAAATGGAATATGAACACCATAATTTCATATCTGCCATCATCCAAGAGGGTCCGAATAAGTGTCCGAGTGATTAAACCCTAATGCATGAGAAATGGCAAGTAAACAACATAATTACATATCTATCATCATGCATGAGGGTCCGAATATGTGTCCGAGTGTTTAAACCTAATGCATGAGAAATGGCATGTAAACACCATAATTACATGTGTGCCATCATGCAAGAGGGTCGGAATAAGTGTCCTAGTGTTTAAACCGTAATGCATGACAAATGGCAAATAAACACCATAGTTACATATCGGGCATCATGCAAGAGGGTCCGAATAAGTGTTCGAGTGTTTATGCCCAAATGCATGAGAAATGGCAAGTAAACAACATAATTACATATCTGCCATCATGCAAGGGGGTCCAAATAAGTGTCCGAGTGTTTAAACCCTAATGCTTGTGAAATGTCAAGAAAACAACATAATTACATATCTACCATCATCTAAGAAGGTCCGAATAACAGTCCGAGTGTTTAAATCCTAGTGCATGAGAAATGACAAGTAAACAACATAATTACATATCTGCCACCATGCAGGAGGGTCGGAATAAGTGTCCGAGTGTTTAAACCCTAATGCATAAGAAATGCCAAATAAACACCGTAATTACATATCTGCCATCTTGCAAGAGGGTCTGAATTAGTGACCGGCTGTTTAAACCCTAATGCAGGAGAAATGGCAAATAAACAACATAATTACATGTCTGCCATCATGCAAGAGAGTCTGAATAAGTGTCCGAGTATTTATAACCTAATTGAAGAGAAATGGCAAATAAACACCATAATTACATATCTGCCGTCATCCAAGAGGGTTCGAACAAGTCTCCGAGTGTTTAAACCCCAATGCATGAGAAATGGCAAGTAAACCCCATAATTACATGTCTGCCATCATGCAAGAGGGTCGAAATAACTGTCCGAGTGTTTAAACCCCAATGCATGAGAACTGGCAAATAAACACCATAATTAAATATCTGCCATCATGTAAGTGGGTCCGAGTAAGTGTCAGTGTGTTTAAACCCTAATGCATGAGAAATGGCAAGTAAACACCATAATTACATATCTGCCATCATGCAAGAGGGTCGGAATAAGTGTACGAGTGTTTAACCCCTAATGCATGAGAAATGGTAAATGAACACCATAATTACATATCTGCCATCATGCAAGAGGGTCCGAATAAGTGTTCGTGTGTTCAAGCCCTAATGCATGAGAAATGGCAAGTAAACACTATAATTACATGTCCGCCATCATGCAAGAGGGTCGAAATAAGTGTCCGAGTGTTTAAACTCTAATGCATGAGAAATGGCAAATAAACACCACAATTAAATATCTGCCATCATGTAAGAGGGTCCCAATAAGTGTCAGAGTGTTTAAATCCTAATGCATGAGAAATGGAAAGTAAACACCATAATTACATATCTGCCATCATGCACGAGGGTCCGAATAAGTGTCCGTGTGTTTAAGCCCTAATGCATGAGAAATGGCAAATAAACACCGTAAGTACATTTCTGCCATCATGCAAAAGGGTCTGAATAAGTGTCCGTGTGTTTAAGCCTTAATGCATGAGAAATCGAAAATAAACACCGTAAGTACATTTCTGCCATCATGCAAAAGGGTCCGAATAGGTGTCCGAGTGTTTAAGCCCTAATGCATGACAAATGGCAAGTAAACAACATAATTACATATTTGTCATCATGCAAGAGGGTCCGAATAAGTGTCCGAGTGTTTAAACCCAAATGCACGAGAAATGACATGTAAACACCATAATTACATATCTGCCATCACGCAAGAGGGTCGGAATAAGTGTCCGAGTGTTTAAAGCCTAACACATGAGAAATGGAAAATAAACACCATAATTACGTATATGCCATCATGCAAGAGGGTCGGAATAAGTGTCCGAGTGTTTAAACCCTAACGCATGAGAAATGGCAAGTAAACACCATAATTACATATGTGCCATCATGCAAGAGAGGCGGAATATGTGTCCGAGTGTTTAAACCGTAATGCTTGAGAAATGGCAAATAAACACCACAATTACATATCTGCCTTCATGCAAGAGGGTTCGAAACAGTGTCCGAGTGATTAAGCCCTAATGCATGAGAAATGACAAGCAAACACCATAATTACATATCTGCCATCATCCAAGAGGGTCCGAATAAGTGTCCGAGTGTTTAAACCCTAATGCATGAGAAATGGCAAGTAAACACTATAATTACATATCTGCCATCATGCAAGAGGGTCGGAATAAGTGTCCGAGTGTTTAAACCCCAATGCATGATAAATGGCAAATAAACACCACAATTACATATCTGCCGTCACACAAGAGGGTCCGAATAAGTGTCAGAGTATTTAAACCCTATTGCATGAGAAATGGCAACTAAAAACCATAATTACATATCCACCACCATGCAAGAGGGTCCGAATAGGTGTCCGAGTGTTTAAACCCTAATGCATGAGAAATGGCAAATAAACACCACAATTACATATCTGCCATCAAGCAAGAGGGTCGGAAGAAGTGTCAGAGTGTTTAAATTGTAATGCATGAGAAATGGAACGTAAACACCATAATTACATATCTTACATCGTGCAACAGGGTCCGAATAAGTGTTCGAGTGTTTAAAGCCTAATGCATGACAAATGGCAAATAAACCCCATAATTACATTTCTGCCATCATGCAAGAGGGTCCGAATAAGAGTCAGAGTGTTTAAACCCTAATGCATGAGAAATGGCAAGTAAACACCGTAATTACATATCTGCCGTCATGCAAGAGGGTCGGAATAAGTGTCCGAGTGTTTAAACCCAAATGCCTAAGAAATGGCGATTAAACACCACAATTACATATCTGCCATCATGCAAGAGGGTCCGAATAAGTGTCCGAGTGTTTAAACCCTAATGCATGAGAAATAGCAAATAAACACCATAATTACATATCTGCCATCATGCAAGAGGGTCGGAATAAGTGTCCGAGTGTTTAAACCCTAATGCATGAGAAATCGCAAGTAAACACCATAATTACATATCTGCCATCATGCAAGACGGTCGAAATAAGTGTCCGAGTGTTTAACCCCTAATGCATGAGAAATGGAAAATGAACACCATAATTACATATCTACCATCATGCAAGACGGTCCGAATAAGTGTCCGTGTGTTTAAGCCCTAATGCATGAGAAATGGCAAATAAACACCGTAAGTACATTTCTGCCATCATGCAAAAGGGTCTGAATAAGTGTCGGTGTGTTTAAGCCCTAATGCATGAGAAATGGAAAATAAACACCGTAAGTACATTTCTGCCATCATGCAAAAGGGTCCGAATAGGTGTCCGAGTGTTTAAGCCCTAATGCATGAGAAATGGCAAGCAAACAACATAATTACATATTTGTCATCTAGCAAGAGGGTCCGAATAAGTATCCGAGTGTTTAAACCCAAATGCACGAGAAATGACATGTAAACACCATAATTACATATCTGCCATCACGCAAGAGGGTCGGAATAAGTGTCCGAGTGTTTAAACCCTAACGCATGAGAAATGGCAAGTAAACACCATAATTACATATGTGCCATCATGCAAGGGAGGCGGAATATGTGTCCGAGTGTTTAAACCGTAATGCTTGAGAAATGGCAAATAAACACCACAATTACATATCTGCCATCATGCAAGAGGGTTCGAAACAGTGTCCGAGTGATTAAGCCCTAATGCATGAGAAATGACAAGCAAACACCATAATTACATATCTGCCATCATCCAAGAGGGGCTGAATAAGTGTCCGAGTGTATAAACCCTAATGCATGAGAAATGACAAGTGAACACCATAATTACATATCTGCAATCATGTAAGAGGGTCCGAATAAGTGTCCGTGTGTTTAAGCCCTAATGCATGAGAAATGGAAAATAAACACCATAATTACATATCTGCCATCACCCAAGAGGGTCCGAATAAGTGTCCGAGTGTTTAAACCCTAATGCATGAGAAATGGCAAGTAAACACTATAATTACATATCTGCCATCATGCAAGAGGGTCGGAATAAGTGTCCGAGTGTTTAAACCCCAATGTATGACAAATGGCAAATAAACACCACAATTACATATCTGCCGTCACACAAGAGGGTCCGAATAAGTGTTAGAGTATTTAAACCCTATTGCATGAGAAATGGCAACTAAAAACCATAATTACATATCCGCCACCATGCAAGAGGGTCCGAATAGGTGTCCGAGTGTTTAAACCCTAATGCATGAGAAATGGCAAATAAACACCACAATTACATATCTGCCATCAAGCAAGAGGGTCGGAATAAGTGTCAGAGTGTTTAAATCGTAATGCATGAGAAATGGCAAGTAAACACCATAATTACATATCTTCCATCGTGCAAGAGGGTCCGAATAAGTGTTCGAGTGTTTAAAGCCTAATGCATGACAAATGGCAAATAAACCCCATAATTACATTTCTGCCATCATGCAAGAGGGTCCGAATAAGAGTCAGAGTGTTTAAACCCTAATATATGAGAAATGGCAAGTAAACACCGTAATTACATATCTGCCGTCATGCAAGAGGGTCGGAATAAGTGTCCGAGTGTTTAAACCCAAATGCCTATGAAATGGCGACTAAACACCACAATTACATATCTGCCATCATGCAAGAGGGTCCGAATAAGTGTCCGAGTGTTTAAACCCTAATGCATGAGAAATAGCAAATAAACACCATAATTACATATCTGTCATCATGCAAGAGGGTCTGAATAAGTGTCCGTGTGTTTAAGCCCTAATGCATGATAAATGGCAAATAAACACCATACTTACATATCTGCCATCATCCAAGAGAGTCTGAATAAGTGTCCGAGTGTTTAAACCCAATAGCAGGAGAAATGGCAAGTAAACACCATAATTACATATCTGCCATCATGCAAGAGGGTCGGAATAAGTGTCCGAGTGTTTAAACCCTAATGCATGACAAATGGAAAATAAACACCATAATTACATATCTGCCGTCATGCAAGAGGGTCCGAATAAGTGTCAGAGTGTTTAAACCCTAATGCATGAGAAATGGCAAGTAAACACCATAATTACATATCTGCCATCATGCAAGAGGGTCCGAATATGTGTCCGTGTGTTTAAACCGTAATGCATGAGAAATGGCAAGTAAACACCATAATTACATATCTGCCATCATGCAAGAGGGTCCTAGTATGTGTCCGAGTGTTTAAACCCTAATGCATGAGAAATGGGAAGTAAACAACATAATTACATATCTGCCATCATATAAGAGGGTCCAAATAAGTGTCCGAGTGTTTAAACCCTAATGCATGAGAAATGGCCAATAAACACCGTAATTACATATCTGCCATCATGCAAGAGGGTTCGAGTAAATGTCCGAGTGTTTAAACCCTAATGCATGAGAAATGGCAAATAAACACCACAATTACATATCTGCCATCATGAAACA
>NW_021025323.1:2675528-2722180 GCF_004153795.1 Camellia sinensis | reverse complement strand
AAATGGAAAATAAACACCATAATTACATATCTGCCATCATGCAAGAGGGTCCGAATAAGTGTCCGAGTGTTTAAGCCCTAATGCATGGGAAATGCCACGTAAACACCATAACTACATATCTGCCATCATGCAAGAGGGTCCGAAGAAGTGCCCGAGTGTTTAAACCCTAATGCATGAGAAATGGAAAATAAACAACATAATTACATATCTGCCATCATGGAAGAGGGTCCGAATTAGTGTCCGAGTGTTTATGCCCTAATGCATGAGAAATGGCAAGTAAACACCATAATTGCATATCTGCCATCATCTTAGAGGTTCCAAATAAGTGTCCGAGTGTTTAAACCCTAATCCATGAAAAATGGCAACTAAACACCATAATTACATACCTGCCATCATGCAAGAGGGTCCGAATAAGTGTCCGAGAGTTTAAACGCTAATGCATGAGAAATGGCAAATAAACACCATAATTACTTATCTGCCATCACACAAGAGGGTCCGAATAAGTGTCCGAGTGTTTAAACCCTAATGCAAGAGAATTGGCAAGTAAAAACACCATAATTACATATCTGGCATCATGTAAGAGGGCCTGAAGAAGTGTCAGAATATTTATACCCCAATGCAAGAGAAATGGAAAATAAACACCATAACTACATATCTGCCATCATGCAAGAGGGTCCGAATAAGTGTCCGAGTGTTTAAACCTTAATGCGTGGGAAACGACAAATAAACTCCATAATTACATATCTGCCATCATGCAAGAGGGTCCGAATAAGTGTCCGAGTGTTTAAACCCTAATGCATGAGAAATGGAAAATGAACACCGTAAGTACATTTAAGCCATCATGCAAAGGGGTCCGAATAAGTGTCCGAGTGTTTAAGCCCTAATGCATGATAAATGGTAAGTAAACAACATAATTACATATCTGCCATCATGCAAGAGGGTCCAAACAACTGTCCGAGTGTTTAAACCCTAATGCATGAGAAATGGCAAGAAAACACCATAATTAGACATCTGCCATCATGCAAGAGGATCCGAGTAAGTGTCTGAGTGTTTAAACCCTGATGCATGAGAAATGCCAAGTAAACACCATAATTACATCTCTACCATCATGTAAGAGATTCCGAATAAGTGTCCGAGTGTTTAAGCCCCAATGCATGGGAAACGACAAGTAAACACCATAACTACATATCTGTCATCATGCAAGAGGCTCCGAATAAATGTCCAAGTGTTTAAACCGTAATGCGTGGGAAATGGCAAGTAAACACCAAAATTTCATATCTGCCATCATGCAAGAGGGTCCGAATAAATGTCCGAGTGTTTAAGCCCTAATGCATGAGAAATGGCAGGTAAACACCATAATTACATATCTTCCATCACACAAGAGGTTCCGAATAAGTGTTCGAGTGTTTAAACCGTAATGCAAGAGAAATGGCAAATAAACACCATAATTACATATCCGCCATCATGCAAGAGGGTCCGAATAAGTGTACGTTTGTTTAAGCCCAAATGCATGAGAAATGGCAAGTAAACACCATAATTAAATATCTGCCATCATCCAAGAGAGTCTGAATAAGTGTCCGAGGGTCTAAACCCTAATGCATGAGAAATGGCAAATAAACACCATAATTACATATCTGCCATCATGCAAGAGGGTCGGAATAAGTGTCCAAGTGTTTGCATAAGAAATGGCAAGTAAAGACCATAACAACATATCTACCACCATGCAAAAGGGTCCGAATAAGTGTACGCGTGTTCGAATCGTAATGCTCAAAAAATGGGAAGTAAACACCATAATTACATATTTGCTTTCATGCAAGGGGTCCGAATATGTGTCCGAGTGTTTAAACCCTAATGCATGAGAAATGGCAAATAAACACCATAATTACATATCTGCCATCATGCAAGAGGGTCCAACTAAGTGTCCGAGTGTTTAAACCCTAACGCATGAGAAACGACAAGTAAACACCATAATTACATATCTGCCATCATGCAAGAGGGTCCGAATAAGTGTCCGGGTGTTTAAGCCTAATGCATGAGAAATGGAAAATAAACACCATAATTATATATCTGCCATCATCCAAGACGGTCCGAATAAATGTCCAAGTGTTTAAACCCTAATGCATGATAAATGGCAAGTAAACAACATAATTACATATCTGCCATCATGCAAGAGGGTTGGAATAAGAGTCCGAGTGTTTAAACCCTAATGCATGAGAAATGGCAAGTAAACACCATAATTACATATCTTCCATCATGGAAGACGGTCCAGATATGTGTCCGAGTGTTTAAACCCTAATGCATGACAAATGGCAAATAAACACCATAATTACGTATATGCCATCATGCAAGAGGGTGCGAATAAGTGTCAGAGTGTTTAAACCCTAATGCATGAGAAATGGCAAGTAAATACCATAATTACATATCTGCCATCATGCAAGAGGATCGGAATAAGTGTCCGAGTGTTTCAACCCTAATGCCTGAGAAATGGCGATTAAACACCATAATTACATATCTGCCATCATACAGGAGGGACCGGATAAGTGTCCGAGTGTTTAAACCCTAATGCATGAGAAATGGCAAATAAACCCCATAATTACATATCTGCCATCATGCAAGAGGGTCCGAATAAGTGTCCGTGTGTTTAAGCCCAAATGCATGAGAAATGGAAAATAAACACCATAATTAAATATCTGAAATCATCCACGAGAGTCTGAATAAGTGTCCGTGGGTTTAAACCCTAATGCACGAGAAATGGCAAATAAACACCATAATTACATATCTGCCATCATGGAAGAGGGTCGGAATAAGTGTCCAAGTGTTTAAACCCTAATGCATGACAAATGGCAAATAAACACCATAATTACATATCAGCCGTCATGCAAGAGGGTCCGAATAAGTGTCAGAGTGTTTAAACCCTAATGCATGAGAAATGGAAAGTAAACACCATAATTACATATCTACCATCATGCAAGAGGGTCTGAATATGTGTCTGTGTGTTTAAACCCTAATGCATGAGAAATGGCAAGTAAAAACCATAATTACATATCTGCCATCATGCAAGAGGGTCCAAATATGTGTCCGAGCGTTCAAACCTTAATGCATGAGAAATGGAAAGTAAACAACATAATTACATATCTGCCATCATATAAGAGGGTCCGACTAAGTGTCCGAGTGTTTAAACCCTAATGCATAAGAAATGGAAAATAAACACCTTAATTACATATCTGCCATCATGCAAGAGGGTCCGAATAAGTGTCCGTGTGTTTAAGCCCAAATGCATGAGAAATGTCAAATAAACACCATAATTAAATATCTGCTATCATCCAAGAGAGTCTGACTAAGTGTCCGAGGGTTTAAACCCTAATGCACGAGAAATGGAAACTAAACGCCATAATTACATATCTGCCATCTTGCAAGAGTGTCGGAATAAGTGTCCAAGTGTTTAAACCCTAATGCATGACAAATGGCAAATAAACACCATAATTACATATCTGCCATCATGCAAGAGGGTCCGAATCTGTGTCCGTGTGTTTAAACCCTAATGCATGAGAAATGGCAAGTAAACACCATAATTACATATCTGCCATCATGCAAGAGGGTCCAAATATGTGTCCGAGTGTTTAAACCCTAATGCATCAGAAATGGGAAGTAAACAACATAATTACATATCTGCCATCATATAAGAGGGTCCGAATATGTGACCGAGTGTTTAAACCCAAATGCATGAGAAATGGCAAACAAACACCATAATTACATATCTGCCATCATGCAAGAGGGTCAGAATAAGTGTCCAAGTGTTTAAACCCTAATGCATGACAAATGGCAAATAAACACCATAATTACATATCTGCCGTCATGCAAGAGGGTCCGAATAAGTGTCAGAGTGCTTAAACCCTAATGCATGAGAAATGGAAAGTAAACACCATAATTACATATCTACCATCATGCAAGAGGGTCCGAATATGTGTCCGAGTGTTTAAACCCTAATGCATGAGAAATGGCAAATAAACACCAAAATTACATATCTGCCATCATGCAAGAGGGTACAACTAAGTGTCCGACTGTTTAAACCCTAATGCATGAGAAACGACAAGTAAACAACATAATTACATATCTGCCATCATGCAAGAGGGTCTGAATAAGTGTCCGGGTGTTTAAGCCTAATGCATGAGAAATGGAAAATAAACACCATAATTATATATCTGCCATCATCCAAGAGGGTCCGAATAAGTGTCCGAGTGTTTATGCCCTAATGCATGAGAAATGGCAAGTAAACAACGTAATTACATATCTGCCATCATGCAAGAGGATCCGAATAAGTGTCCGAGTGTTTAAACCCTAATGCCTGAGAAATGGCAAGTAACACCATAATTACATATCTACCATCATGCAAGAGGGTCTGAATGAATGTCTGGGTGTTTAAACCCTAATGCATGAGAAATGGCAAGTAAACACCATAACTACATATCTGCCATCATGCAAGAGGGTCCCAATCAGTGTCCGAATGTTTAACCCCTAATTCATGAGAAATCGCAACTAAACACCATAATTACACATCTGCCATTATGCAAGAGGGTCCGAATAAGTGTCCGAGTGTTTAAGCCTCAATGCATGGGAAACGACATGTAAACACCGTAACTACATATCTGCCATCACGCAAGAGGGTCCGAATAAGTGTCCAAGTGTTTAAATCGTAATGCTTGGGAAACGGCAAGCAAACACTATAATTATATATCTGCCATCATGCAAGTGGCTCCGAAGAAGTGTCCGAGTGTTTAAACCCTAATGCATGAGAAATGGCAAATAAACACCATAATTACATATGCCATCATGCAAGAGGTTCTGAATAAGTGTCCTAGTGTTTAAGCCCTAATGCATGAGAAATGACAAGTAAACACCATAATTACATATCTGCCAACATGCAAGAGGGCCCGAATAAGTGTCCGAGTGTTTAAGCCCTAATGCATGGGAAATGCCACGTAAACACCATAACTACATATCTGCCATCATGCAAGAGGGTCCGAAGAAGTGTCCGAGTCTTTAAACCCTAATGCATGAGAAATGGGAAATAAACAACATAATTGCATATCTGCCATCATGCAAGAGGGTCCGAACTAGTGTCCGAGTGTTTATGCCCTAATGCATGAGAAATGGCAAGTAAACACCATAATTACATATCTGCCATCATCCTAGAGGGTCCAAATAAGTGTCAAATAAGTGTCCGAGTGTTTAAACCCTAATCCATGAAAAATGGCAACTAAACACCATAATTACATACCTGCCATCATGCAAGAGGGTCCGAATAAGTGTCCGAGAGTTTAAACGCTAATGCATGAGAAATGGCAAATAAACACCATAATTACTTATCTGCCATCATACAAGAGGGTCCGAATAAGTGTCCGATTGTTTAAACCCTAATGCAAGAGAATTGGCAAGTAAAAACACCATAATTACATATCTGGCATCATGCAAGAGTGCCTGAAGAAGTGTCAGAATATTTATACCCCAATGCAAGAGAAATAAAAAATAAACACCATAACTACATATCTGCCATCATGCAAGAGGGTCCGAATAAGTGTCCGAGTGTTTAAACCATAATGCGTGGGAAACGGCAAATAACTCCATAATTACATATCTGCCATCATGCAAGAGGGTTCGAATAAGTGTCCGAGTGTTTAAACCCTAATGCATGAGAAATGGAAAATGAACACCGTAAGTACATTTCAGCCATCATGCAAAAGGGTCCGAATAAGTGTCCGAGTGTTTAAGCCCTAATGCATGATAAATGGTAAGTAAACAACATAATTACATATCTGCCATCATGCAAGAGGGACCAAACAACTGTCCGAGTGTTTAAACCCTAATGCATGAGAAATGGCAAGAAAACACCATAATTACACATCTGCCATCATGCAAGAGGATCCGAGTAAGTGTCTGAGTGTTTAAACCCTGATGCATGGGAAACGACAAGTAAACACCATAATTACACATCTACCATCACGTAAGAGATTCCGAATAAGTGTCCGAGTGTTTAAGCCCCAATGCATGGGAAACGACAAGTAAACACCATAACTACATATCTGCCACCATGCAAGAGGCTCCGAATAAATGTCCAAGTGTTTAAACCGTAATGCGTGGGAAATGGCAAGTAAACACCAAAATTTCATATCTCCCATCATGCAAAAGGGTCCGAATAAATGTCCGAGTGTTTAAGCCCTAATGCATGAGAAATGGCAAGTAAACACCATAATTACATATCTTCCATCACACAAGAGGTTCCGAATAAGTGTCCGAGTGTTTAAACCGTAATGCAAGGGAAATGGCAAATAAACACCATAATTACATATCAGCCATCATGCAAGTGGGTCCAAATAAGTGTCCGAGTGTCTAAACCCTAATGCATGAGAAATGGCAAATAAACACCGTAAGCACATTTCTGCCATCATGCAAAAGTGTCCGAATAAGTGTCCGAGTGTTTAAGCCCTAATGCATGAGAAATGGAAGTAAACACCATGATTACATATCTGCCATCATGCAAGAGTGTCCGAATAAGTGTCCGAGTATTTCAATCCTAATGTTTGAGAAATGGGAAATAAACACCATAATTACATATCTGCCATCATGCAAGAGGGTCCGAATAAGTGTCCAAATGTTTAAACCCTAATACGTGAGAATTGGAAAATAAACACCATAATTACATATCTGCCATCATATAAGAGGGTCCGAATAAGTGTCCGAGAGTTTATGCCCTAATGCATGAGATATGGCAAGTAAACAACGTAATTACATATCTGCCATCATGCAAGAGGGTCCGAATAAGTGTCCGAGTGTTTAAACCCTAATGCCTGAGAAATGGCAAGTAAACAGCATAATTACATATCTGCCATCATGGAAGAGGGTTCGAATAAATGTCCGAGTGTTTAAACCCTAATGCATGAGAAACGGCAAGTAAACACCATAACTACATATCTGCCATCATGCAAGAGGGTCCGAATCAGTGTCCGAGTGTCTAAACCCTAATGCATGAGAAATGGCAAATAAACACCATAATAACATATATGCCATCATGCAAGAGGTTCCGAATATGTGTCCGTGTGTTTAAACCTAATGCATGAGAAACGGCAAGTAAACACCATAACTACATATCTGCCATCATGCAAGAGGGTCCGAATAATTGTCCGAGTGTTTAAACCGTAATGCACGGGAAATGGCAAATAAACACCATAATTACATATCTGCCATCATGCTAGAGGGTTCGAATAAGTGTCTGAGTGTTTAAGCCCTAATGCATGAGAAATGGAAGTAAACACCATAATTACATATCCGCCATCATGCAAGAGTGTCCGAATAAGTGTTCGAGTGTTTGAATCCTAATGCTTGAGAAATGGGAAATACACACCATAATTACATATCTGCCATCATGCAAGAGGGTCCGAATAAGTGTCCAAGTGTTTAAGCCCTAATGCATGAGAAATGACAAGTAAACACCATAATTACATCTCTGCCATCATGCAAGAGGGTCCGAATATGTTTCCGAGTGTTTAAGCCCCAATGCATGGGAAACGACAAGTAAACACCATAACTACATATCTGTCATCATGCAAGAGGCTCCGAATAAGTGTCCGAGTGTTTAAACCGTAATACGTGGGAAATGGCAAGTAAACACCGTAATTACATATCTGCCATCACGCAAGAGGGTCCGAATAAGTGTCCAAGTGTTTAAACCCTAATAAATGAGAATGGGCAAATAAACACCATAATTACATGTCTGCCATCATGCAAGAGGGTCCGAATAAGTGTCCGAGTGTTTATGCCCTAATGCATGAGAAATGGCAAGTAAGCAACGTAATTACATTTCTGCCATCATGGAAGAGGGTCCGAATAAGTGTCCGAGTGTTTAAACCCTAATGCCTGAGAAATGGCAAGTAAACAGCATAATTACATATCTGCCATCATGGAAGAGGGTTCGAATAAATGTCCGAGTGTTTAAACCCTAATGCATGAGAAATGGCAAGTAAACACCATAACTACATATCTGCCATCATGCAAGATGGTCTGAATCAGTGTCCGAGTGTTTAAACCCTAATGCATGAGAAATGGCAACTAAACACCATAATTACATATCTGCCATTATGTAAGAGGGTCCGAATAAGTGTCCGAGTGTTTCAGCCCTAATGCATGAGAAATGGCAGGTAAACACCATAATTACATATCTGCCATCATGCAAGAGGGTCCGAATAAGTGTCCGAGTGTGTAAGCCTCAATGCATGGGAAACGAGAAGTAAACACCATAACTACATATCTGCCTTCATGCAAGAGGGTCCGAATAAGTGTCCGAGTGTTTAAACCGTAATGCACGGGAAATGGCAAATCACTACAACATATAAGGATTATAGAGACCAAATATTTTGGTCTCTAAAAGTGAAAATTTTGTTGCAAAAGATATTTAGAGACCAATTTTCATCGTCACGAGGATAGTCGTTAAAAAGCCGTCCCAAAAAGTCAAAAATAAGGCTTTTAACATCAAAATTTTGAAAGTGTCACTAATAAACAAACTTTTAGGGACAAAATAGTCTAGATTCAAAATGATTTATTTTTTAAGACAAAATATTTGGTCCTAAAAGGATAATAATTCATCGCTAATGTCCAATTTTTGTTGCTAAAAACATAGGGTATGTTTGGTTTGTGTTTGAGAGATGTGTTTTCGAGATAAAAAGTACGAAAACATGTTTGGTTTGGTTTTTTTTAAAAGATGTTTTGGAAAATTATTTTGAGATAGAGTTTTGGAAAAAGTGATTGATTTGATGTGTGTGAGAGAGAGATTTGTTTGGAAAACTTGTTTGGTTTACAAGTTTTGGGAAATTTTTTTGGGAAAATTTGTTTGGTTTGGTTATTTTTGAAAACTTATTTGTAGAGAAAATTTCCCAAATTTTTTTCAGAAAATCAAACCAAACGAGCCCATAATGTCACTTTTCACAACAAAAATATTTGGTGTCAAAAAAAAAAATTTGTCCCTAAATTTTGGTCTCTAAAGCCTTAATTTTTTGGAGTGAATAAACACCATAATTACATATCTGCCATCATGCTAGAGGGTCCGAATAAGTGTCTGAGTGTTTAAGCCCTAATGCTGTGAAATGGCAAGTAAACACCATAATTACATATCTGCCATCATGCAAGAGGGTCCGAATAAATGTCCGAGTGTTTAAACCCTAATGCATGAGAAATGGCAAGTAAACACAATAACTACATATCTGCCATCATGCAAGATGGTCTGAATCAGTGTCCGAGTGTTTAAACCCTAATGCATGAGAAATGGCAACTAAACACCATAATTACATATCTGCCATTATGCAAGAGGGTCCGAATAAGTGTCCGAGTGTTTCAGCCCTAATGCATGAGAAATGGCAGGTAAACACCATAATTACATATCTGCCATCATGCAAGAGGGTCCGAATAAGCGTCCGAGTGTGTAAGCCTCAATGCATGGGAAACGAGAAGTAAACACCATAACTACATATCTGCATTCATGCAAGAGGGTCCGAATAAGTGTCCGAGTGTTTAAACCGTAATGCACGGGAAATGGAAAATCACTACAACATATAAGGATTATAGAGACCAAATATTTTGGTCTCTAAAAGTGAAAATTTTGTTGCAAAGGATATTTAGAGACCAATTTTCATTGTCACGAGGATAGTCGTTAAAAAGTCGTCCCAAAAAGTCAAAAATAAGGCTTTTAACAACAAAATTTTGAAAATGTCACTAATAAATAAACTTTTAGGGACAAAATAATTTAGATTCAAAATGATTTATTTTTTAAGACAAAATATTTGGTCCTAAAAGAATAATAATTCATCGCTAATGTCCAATTTTTGTTGCTAAAAACATAATGTCACTTTTCACAACAAAAATATTTGGTGTCAAAAAAAAAAAATTTGTCCCTAAATTTTGGTCTCTAAAGCCTTAATTTTTTCTAGTGAATAAACACCATAATTACATATCTGCCATCATGCTAGAGGGTCCGAATAAGTGTCTGAGTGTTTAAGCCCTAATGCATGAGAAATGGAAGTAAACACCATAATTACATATTCGCCATCATGCAAGAGTGTCCGAATAAGTGTTCGAGTGTTTGAATCCTAATGCTTGAGAAATGGGAAATAAACACCATAATTACATATCTGCCATCATGCAAGAGGGTCCGAATAAGTGTCCAAGTGTTTAAGCCCTAATGCATGAGAAATGACAAGTAAACACCATAATTACATCTCTGGCATCATGCAAGAGGGACCGAATACGTTTCTGAGTGTTTAAGCCCCAATGCATGGGAAACGACAAGTAAACACCATAACTACATATCTGCCATCTTGCAAGAGGCTCCGAATAAGTGTCCAAGTGTTTAAACCCTAATGCATGAGAAATGGCAACTAAACACCATAATTACATATCTGCCATCAAGCAAGAGGGTCCGAATAAATGTCCGAGTGTTTAAACCCTAATGCATTTGAAACGGCAAGTAAACACCATAACTACATATCTGCCCTCATGCAAGAGGGTCCGAATCAGTGTCCGAGTGTTTAAACCGTAATGCATGAGAAATGGCAAATAAACACCATTATTGCATATCTGCCATCATGCAAGAGGGCCCGAACAAGTGTCCGAGTGTTTAAGCCCTAATGCATGGGAAATGCCACGTAAACACCATAACTACATATCTGCCATCAAGCAAGAGGGTCCGAATTAGTGTCCGAGTGTTTCAACTGTAATGTATGGGAAATGGCAAATAAACACCATAATTACATATCTGCCATCACGCAAGTGGCTCCGAAGAAGTGTCCGAGTGTTTAAACCCTAATGCATGAGAAATGGCAAATAAACAACATAATTACATATCTGCCATCATGCAAGAGGGTCCGAATAAGTGTCCGAGTGTTTAAACCGTAATGCATGGGAAATGGCAAATAAACACCATAATTACATATCTGCCGTAATGCAAGAGGTTCCGAATAAGTGTACGAGTGTTTATGCCCTAATGCATGAGAAATGACACGTAAACACCATAATTACATATCTGCCAACATGCAAGAGGGCCCGAATAAGTGTCCGAGTGTTTAAGCCCTAATGCATGGGAAATGCCACGTAAACACCATAACTACATATCTGCCATAATGCAAGAGGGTCCGAATAAGTGTCCGAGTGTTTAAACCGTAATGCATGGGAAATGGCAAATAAACACCATAATTACATATCTGTCATCATGCTAGAGGGTCCAAATAAGTGTCCGAGTGTTTAAACCCTAATGCATGAGAAATGGCAAATAAACACCACAAGTACATTTCTGCCATCATGCAAAAGGGTCAGAATAAGTGTCCGAGTGTTTAAGCCCTAATGTATGAGAAATGGAAGTAAGCACCGTAATTACATATCTGCCATCATGCAAGAGTGTCCGAATAAGTGTCCGAGTGTTTGAATCCTAATGCTTGAGAAATGGGAAATAAACACCATAATTACATATCTGCCATCTTGCAAGAGGGTCCGAATAAGTGTCCGAGTGTTTAAACCCTAATGCTTGAGAAATGGCAAGTAAACACCATAATTACATATCTGCCATCACGCAAGAGGGTCCGAATAAGTGTCCGAGTGTTTAAACCCTAATGCATGAGAATTGGCAAATAAACACCATAATTACGTAACTGCCATCATGCAAGAGGGTCAAAATAAATGTCCGAGTGTTTAAGCCCTAATGCATGAGAAATGGCAAGTAAACACCATAATTACATATCTGCCATCATCCAAGAGAGTCTGAATAAATGTCCGAGTGTTTAAACCCTAATGCATGAGAAATGGGAAATAAACACCATAATTACATATCTGCCATCATGCAAGAGGGTCCGAATAAGTGTCCGAGTGTTTAATCCCTAATGCATGAGAAATGGAAAATAAACACCATAATTACATATCAGCCATCATGCAAGGGGGTCCGAATAAGTGTCCCAGTATTTAAACCCTAATGCATCAGAAATGGCAATAAACCCCGTAATAACATATCTGCCATCATCGAAGAGAGTCCGAATAAATGTCCGAGTGTTTAAACCCTACTGTATGAGAAATGGCAAATAAACACCAAAATTAAATATCTGCCATCATGCAAGAGGGTCCGAATAAGTGTCCGAGTGTTTATGCCCTAATGCATGAGAAATGGCAAGTAAACACCATAATTACAAATCTGCCATCATGCAAGAGGGTCATAAACCCTAATGCTTGAGAAATGGCAAGTAAACACCATAATTACATATCTGCCATCACGCAAGAGGGTCCGAATAAGTGTCCGAGTGTTTGAACCCTAATGCATGAGAATTGGCCAATAAACACCATAATTACGTAACTGCCATCATGCGAGAGGGTCCAAATAAATGTCCGAGTGTTTAAGCCCTAATGCATGAGAAATGGAAAGTAAACACCATAATTACATATCTGCCATCATCCAAGAGATTCTGAATAAATGTCCAAGTGTTTAAACCGTAATGCATGAGAAATGGCAAATAAACACCATAATTACATATCTGCCATCATGCAAGAGGGTCCGAATAAGTGTCCGCGTGTTTATGCCCTAATGCATGAGAAATGGAAAGTAAACACCATAATTACATATCTGCCATCATGCAAGAGGGTCCGAATAAGTGTCCGAGTATTAAAAGCCTAATGCATGAGAAATGGCAAATAAACACCATAACTACATATCTGCCATCATTCAAGAGGGTCCGAATAAGTGTCCGAGTGTTCAAACCCTAATGCATGAGAAATGGCAAGTAAACACTGTAATTACATATCTGCCATAATGAAGAGGGTCCAAATAAGTGTCCGAGTGTTTAAACCGTAATGCATGAGAAATGGCAACTAAAGACTATAATTACATATCCGCCATGATGCAAAATGGTCCGAATAAGTGTCCGAGTGTTTAAACTCTAATGCATGAGAAATGGCAAATAAACACCACAATTACATATCTGCCATCTTGCAAGGGGGTCCGAATAAGTGTCCGAGTATTTATACCCTAATGCATGAGAAATGGCAAATAAACACCATAATTACATATTTGCCATCATGCACGATGGTCCGAATAAGTGTCCGAGTGTTTAAACCGTAATGCAAGGGAAATGGCAAGTAAACAGCATAATTACATATCTGCCATGATGCAAGTGGGTCGGAATAGGTGTCCGAGTGTCTAAACCCAAATGCATGAGAAATAGCGATTAAACACCATAATTACATATCTGCCATCATGCAAGAGGGTTCGAATATGTGTCCGACTGTTTAAACCGTAATGCATGGGAAATGGAAAATAAATAACATAATTACATATCTGTAATCATGGAAGAGGGTCCGAATAATTGTCCGAGTGTTTAAGCCCTAATGCATGAGAAATGGCAAGTAAACAACATAATTACATATCTGCCATCAGGCAAGAGGGTCCAAATAAGTGTCCGAGTGTTTAAACCCTAATGCTTGAGAAATGGCAAGTAAACACCATAATTACATATCTGCCATCACGCAAGAGGGTCCGAATAAGTGTCCGAGTGTTCAAACCCTAATGCATGAGAATAGGCAAGTAAACACCATAATTACATAACTGCCATCATGCAAGAGAGTCCAAATAAGTGTCCGAGTGTTTAAGCCCTAATGCATGAGAAATGGCAAGTAAACAAAATAATAACTTATCTCCCATAATGCAAGAGGGTCCAAATAAGTGTCCGAGTGTTTAAACCGTAATGCATGAGAAATGGCAAGTAAGGACCATAATTACATATCGGCCATCATGCAAGAGGGTCCGAATAAGTCTCCGAGTGTTTAAACTCTAATGCATGAGAAATGGCAAGTAAACACCATAATTACATATCTGCCATCACGCAAGAGGGTCCAAATAAGTGTCCGAGTGTTTAAACCCTAATGCATGAGAATTGGCAAATAAACACCATAATTACATAACTGCCATCATGCAAGAAGGTCCAAATAAGTGTCCGAGTGTTTTAGCCCTAATGCATGGGAAATGGCAAGTAAACAACATAATTACATATCTGCCATAATGCAAGAGGGTCCAAACAAGTGTCCGAGTGTTTAACCCCTAATGCTTGAGAAATGGCAAGTAAACACCGTAATTACATATCTGCCATCACGCAAGAGGGTCCGAATAAGTGTCCGAGTGTTTAATCTCTAATGCATGGGAAATGGCCAATAAAAACCATAATTACATATCTGCCATCACGGAAGAGAGTCTGAATAAGTGTCCGAGTATTTATACCATAATGCAAGAGAAATGGCAAATAAACACCATAATTACATATCTGCCATCATGCAAAGGGGTCCGAATAAGTGTCCGAGTGTTTAAACCCTAATGCATGAGAAATGGCAAGTAAACACCATAATTCCATATCTGCCATCATGTAAGAGGGTCGGCGTAAGTGTCCGAGTGTTTAAACCCTAATGCATGAGAAATGGCAAGTAAACACCATAATTACATATCTGCCATCATGCAAGACGGTCCGAATAAGCGTCCGAGTATTTATACCATAATGCAAGAGAAATGGCAAATAGACACCATAATTACATATCTGCCATCATGCAAGGGGGTCCGAATAAGTGTCCGAGTGTTTAAACCCTAATGCATGAGAAATGGCAAGTAAACACCATAATTACATATTTGCCATCATGCAAGAGGGTTCGAATATGTGTCCGAGTGTTTAAACCGTAATGCATGGGAAATGGAAAATAAATACCATAATTACATATCTGCCATCATGGAAGAGGGTCCGAATAAGTGTCCGAGTGTTTAAGCCGTAATGCATGAGAAACGGCAAGTAAACAACATAATTACATATCTGCCATCAGGCTAGAGGGACCAAATAAGTGTCCGACTGTTCAAACCCTAATGCTTGAGAAATGGCATGTAAACACCATAATTACATATCTGCCATCACGCAAGAGGGTCCGAATAAGTGTCTGAGTGTTCAAACCCTAATGCATGAGAATAGGCAAATAAACACCATAATTATATAACTGCCATCATGCAAGAGGGTCCAAATAAGTGTCCGAGTGTTTAAACCGTAATGCATGAGAAATGGCAAGTAAAGACCATAATTACATATCGGCCATCATGCAAGAGGGTATGAATAAGTGTTCGAGTGTTTAAACTCTAATGCATGAGAAATGGCAAATAAACACCACAATTACATATCTGCCATAATGCAAGAGGGTCCGAATAAGTGTCCGAATGTTTAATCCCTAATGCGTGAGAAATGGCCAATAAACACCATAATTACATATCTGCCATCATGCAAGAGGGTCTGAATACGTGTCCGAGTATTTATACCATAATGCAAGAGAATTGGCAAATAAACACCATAATTACATATCTGCCATCATGCAAGGGGGTCCGAATAAGTGTCCGAGTGTTTAAACCCTAATGCATGAGAAGTGGCAAGTAAACACCATAATTCCATATCTGCCATCATGTAAGAGGGTCGGCGTAAGTATCCGAGTGTTTAAACCCTAATGCATAAGAAATGGCAAGTAAACACCATAATTACATATCTGCCATCATGCAACAGGGTCCGAATAAGCGTCCGAGTATTTATACCATTATGCAAGAGAAATGGCAAATAAACACCATAATTACATATCTGCCATGATGCAAGGGGGTCCAAACAAGTGTCCGAGTATTTAATCCCTAATGCATGAGAAATGGCAAGTAAACACCATAATTCCATATCTGCCATCATGCAAGAGGGTCGGCGTAAGTGTCCGAGTGTTTAAACCCGAATGCATGAGAAATGGCAAGTAAACACCACAATTACATATTTGCCATCATGCAAGAGGGTTCGAATATGTGTCTGAGTGTTTAAACCGTAATGCATGGGAAATGGAAAATAAATACCATAATTACATATCTGCCATCACGGAAGAGGGTCTGAATAAGTGTCCGAGTTTTTAAGCCCTAATGCATGAGAAATGCCAAGTAAACAACATAATTACATATCTGCCATCAGGCAAGAGGGTCCGAATAAGTGTCCGAGTGTTTAAACCCTAATGCATGAGAAATGGCTAATAAACACCATAATTACATATCTGCCATCATGCAAGAAGGTCTGAATAACTGTCCGAGTGTTTAAGCCCTAATGCATGAGAAACGGCAAGTAAACAACATAATTACATATCTACCATCATGCAAGAGGGTTCAAATAAGTGTCCGGGTGTTTAAATCCTAATGCTTGAGAAATGGCAAGTAAACACCATAATTACATATCTGCCATCGCGCAAGAGGGTCCGAATAAGTGTCCGAGTGTTTAAACCCTAATGCATGAGAATTGGCAAATAAACACCATAATTACATATCTGCCATCATGCAAGAGGGTCTGAATAAGTGTCCGAGTGTTTAAACCCAAATGGATGAGAAATGGCAAATAAACACCATAATTACATATCTAACATCATGCAAGAGGGTCCGAATAAGTGTCCGAGTGTTTAAACTCTAATGCATGAGAAATGGCGATTAAACACCATAATTACATATCTGTGATCATTCTAGAGGGTCCGAATAAGTGTCCGAGTGTTTAAATACCAATGCATGCGAAATGGCATGTAAACACCATAATTTCATATCTGCCATCAAGCAAGAGGGTCCGAATAAGTGTCCGAGTATTTATACCCTAATGCATGAGAAATGGCAAATAAACACCATAATTACATATTTGCCATCATGCAAGAGGGTTCGAATATGTGTCCGAGTGTTTGAACCGTAATGCATGGGAAATGGCAAGTAAACACATAATTACAATCTGCCATAATGCAAGAGGTTCCAAATAAGTGTCCGAGTGTTTAAACCCTAATGCTTGAGAAATGGAAAGTAAACACCATAATTACATATCTGCCATCACGCAAGAGGGTCCGAATACGTGTCCGAGTGTTTAAACCCTAACGCATGAGAATTGGCAAATAAACTCCATAATTACGTATCTGCCATCATGTAAGAGGGTCCGAATAAGTGTCTGAGTGTTTAAGCCCTAATGCATGAGAAATGGCAAGTAAACAAAATAATTACATATCTGTCATAATGCAAGGGGGTCCAAATAAGTCTCAGAGTGTTTAAATCGTAATGCATGAGAAATGGCAACTATAGACCATAATTACATATCTGCCATCATGCAAGAGAGTCCGAATAAGTGTCCGAGTGTTTAAACTCTAATGCATGAGAAATGGGAAATAAAAACCACAATTACATATCTGTCATCATGCAAGAGGGTCTGAATAAGTGTCCGAGTGTTTAATCCCTAATGCATGAGAAATGGCCAATAAACACCATCATTACATATCTGGCATCATGCAAGAGGGTCTGAATAAGTGACCGAGTATTTACACCCAAATGCATGAGAAATGGCAAATAAACACCATAATTACATATCTGCCATCATGCAAGAGGGTCCGAATAAGTGTCCGAGTGTTTAAACCCTATTGCATGAGAAATGGCGATTAAACACTATAATTACATATCTGTCGTCATGCAAAAGGGTCCGAATAAGTGTCCGAGTGTTTAAACCCTAATGCATGCGAAATGGCAAGTAAACACCATAATTACATATCTGCCATCAAGCAAGTAGGTCCGAATAAGTGTCCGAGTATTTATACCCTAATGCATGAGAAATGGCAAATAAACACCATAATTACATATTTGCCATCATGGAAGAGGGTCCGAAAAAGTGTCCGAGTGTTTCAACCCTAATGCATGAGAAATGGCAAGTAAACAGCATAATTACATATCTGCCATCATGCAAGTGGGTCGGAATAAGTGTCCGAGTGTTTAAACCCTAATGCATGAGAAATAGCAATTAAACACCGTAATTACATAGCTGCCATCATGCAAGAGGGTTCGAATATGGGTCCGAGTGTTTGAACCGTAATGCATGGGAAATGGCAAACAACCACCATAATTACATTTCTACCATAATGCAAGAGGGTCCGAATAAGTGTCCGAGTGTTTAAGCCCTAATGCATGAGAAATGGCTAGTGAACAACATAATTACATATCTGCCATCATGCAAGAGGGTCCAAATACGTGTCTGAGTGTTTAAACCCTAATGTTTGAGAAATGGCCAGTAAACACCATAATTACATATCTGCCATCACGCAAGAAGGTCCGAATAAGTGTCTGAGTGTTTAAACCCTAACGCATGAGAATTGGCAAATAAACACCATAATTACATATCTGCCATCATGCAAGAGGGTCCGAATAAGTGTCCGAGTGTTTAAGCCCTAATGCATGAGAAATGGCAAGTAAACAATATAATTACATATCTGCCATAATGCAAGGGGGTCCAAATAAGTGTCAGAGTGTTTAAACCGTAATGCATGAGAAATGGCAAGTAAAGACCATAATTACATATCTGTCATCATGCAAGAGGGTCTGAATAAGTGTCCGAGTGTTTAAACTCTAATGCATGAGAAATGGGAAATAAACACCACAATTACATATCTGCCATCATGCAAGAGGGTCCGAATAAGTGTCCGAGTGTTTAATCCCTAATGCATGAGAAATTGCCAATAAACACCACAATTACATATCTGCCATCATGCAAGAGTGTTTGAATAAGTGTCCAAGTATTTACTCCCTAATGCAAGAGAAATGGCAAATAAACACCATAATTACATATCTGCCATCATGCAAGTGGGTCCGAATAAGTGTCCGAGTGTTTAAACCCTAATGCATGAGAAATGGCAAGTAAGCACCATAATTCCATATATGCCATCATGCAAGAGGGTCGACGTAAGTGTCCGAGTGTTTAAACCCTGATGCTTGAGAATTGCCAAGTAAACACCATAATTACATATCTGCCATCATGCAAGAGGGTCCGAATAAGTGTTCGAGTGTTTATACCCTAATGCATGAGAAATGGCAAGTAAACTCCATAATTACATATCTGTCATCATGAAAGAGGGTCCGAATATGTGTCCGTGTGTTTAAACCGTAATGCATGGGAAATGGCAAATAAACACCATAATTACATATCTGCCATCATGCAAGAGGGTTCGAATAAGTGTCCGAGTGTTTAAACCCTAATGCATGAGAAATGGCAAATAAACACCATAATTACATATCTGCCATCATGCAAGAGGGTACGAATAAGTGTTCGAGTGTTTAAGCCCTAATGCATGAGAAATTGCATGTAAACAACATAATTACATATCTACCATCATGCAAGAGGGTCCGAATAAGTGTCCGGGTGTTTAAACCCTAATGCTTGAGAAATGGCAAGTAAACACCATAATTACATATCTGCCATCGGGCAAGAGGGTCCGAATAAGTGTCCGAGTGTTTAAACCCTAATGCATGAGAATTGGCAAATAAACACCATAATCACATATCTGTCATCATGCAAGAGGGTCCGAATAAGTGTCTGAGTGTTTAAACCCTAATGCATGAGAAATGGTAAGTAAACACCGTAATTCCATATCTGCCATCATGCAAGAGGGTCGGCGTAAGTGTCCGAGTGTTTAAACCGTAATGCATGAGAAATGGCAAGTAAACACGATAATTACATCTCTGCCATCATTCAAGAGGGTCGGAATAAGTGTCCGAGTATTATTACGCTAATGCAAGAGAAATGGCAAATAAACACCATAATTACATATTTGCCATCAATCAAGAGGGTCCGAATAAGTGTCCGAGGGTTTAAACGCTAATGCATGAGAAATGGCAAATAAACACCATAATTACATATCTGCCATCATGCAAGAGGGTCCGAATAAGTGTCCGAGTGTTTAAAGCCTAAAGCATGAGAAGGGCAAGTAAAGACCATAATTACATATCTGCCATCATGCAAGAGGGTCTGAATAAGTGTCCGAGTGTTTAAACTCTAATGCATGAGAAATGGCAAATAAACACCACAATTACATATCTGCCATCATGCAAGAGGGTCTGAATAAGTGTCCGAGTGTTTGGTCCCTAATGCATGAGAAATGGCAAATAAACACCATAATTACATATCTGCCATCATGCAAGACGGTCTGAATAAGTGTTCGAGTGTTGATACCCTAATGCAAGAGAAATGGCAAACAAACACCAGAATTACATATCTGCCATCATGCAAGTGGGTCCGAATATGTGTCCGAGTGTTCAAACCCTAATGCATGAGAAATGGCAAATAAGCACCATAATTCCAATCTGCCATCATGCAAGAGCGTGGGTTCGAATAAGTGTCCGAGTGTTTAAACCCTAATGCCTGAGAAATGGCAAAGAAACCCCATAATTACATATCTGCCATCATGCAAGAGGGTCCGAAAAAGTGTTCGAGTATTTAAACCCCAATGCATGAGAAATGGCAAATAAACACCATAATTACATATCTGCCATCATGCAAGAGGGTCCGAATAAGTGTCCGGGTGTTTAAACCCTAATGCTTGAGAAATGGCGATTAAACACCATAATTACATATCTGTCATCATGCAAGAGGGTTCGAATAAGTGTCCGAGTGTTTAAACCATAATGCATGCGAAATGGGAAGTAAACACCATAATTACATATCTGCCATCATGCAAGAGGGTCGGAATAATTGTCCAAGTGTTTAAACCCTAATGAATGAGAAATGGCGATTAAACCCCATAATTACATATCTGCCATCATGCAAGAGGGTGCATCTATGGTATCAGAGCCAAGTTGAAAGATTAATATAACACAGGTATAACTTAAATAAATTAGGCATATATGATCACTATACAACCATGACAGAACAACAACAAGAAATTACTGTAGAAATACCAGGATCAGAATCAGTAACAACCGTAGGAAATACCATTTCCTCCATAGCCGAAGCAGCTGAGTTAGTAGCCTACCAGGATGTAAAGGAAGCCTTAGATAAGTGGACTATCCCCTCTGTAGATCCACACACCATTTACAGAAAAGGACGTTTCCAATTTCTGAGTAAAACTATCATCAAGACCTTTGAACATGCGTCTTGTATACAGAATAATGATGAAATAATTCGTTTAATTCACATAAATGATTTTATTCCGTTTTTAAAACAGTATAAGTACATCCACATAGGATTAGTACAAATCGCTTTCAAACCATTGACGCTTCTTCGTCAAAATACCAGTATTCAGTGTACCGTTAGGGATGGTAGATGCCTTAACTAGAGAGCCTCACTTATGGGAGCTATTGAGACAAGTTTGTCTCTTGGACCAGTATACTTTGATATTTATCCGAACCTGAGCGTTGCTCTGTGCGATGCTAACTTATCCGATGTGTTGGAGTTAAGAGTTCTTACTCATGGTTATGAGTATAAACCAGGAACTCCCCCTTTTTCAGTTCATTCCCGAATCTGCATAAAGGCTTTAACAACGTTAAATCCTTATGTAAGAAAGAAATCTGAAACTGGACAAACAGTATTGATTGAAACAAATCTTTACAGTAGTCAGGTAGCCGTACCTAAGTTAATCCCGTGGAAGAATATAACATTTCCCACAAGATGGGAAATTCCTAATGCTGTCCCTCCTAAACCGCTTATCCAACATAACATCGATGATGTTATTCAAACCCACGAAGGTAATGTTTACCGTCAATTTCAGAAACCTTTGGTTACCAGAAGTATGTCTTCTAATGCTAGTTTTAGAACAGCACCTAGAAGTTTTTCCAATAACAGTTTTCAATCAATTCCACCCTACCGCGTGGACCTTCCAGAATCCAGTCGACAGTCAGTTGATCAGATACCCACTCAACGAAAGCTTGACTCTATTTTACAACAAATACCTTCTAGACCTCCTAGTAGACCACCTAGTGATCCACAGGAAGATCCTATGAATTCAGAAATCCAAGGAATCCGTTTATCCCAAAACAGAATTCCTCATGGAGTTTATACAACACCTCCAGCACCTCCACCAGATAGCCCAACGGCCAGTGATATGAATTTTGAAATTTAATGGATTTTACACCAGGAAGTGAAAATAGAAAAATAATCAACCAGGAATTTAATCAGGAAAAATATAAAGAATTTAGAAATTGGTATTTTACCAGTCATACCCCTGAACAGTTAGAAAATTATAAAACTCAGTTTTATCAACATCTTGAGTTACATCAGAAGATATTACCATTTGTAGAATGGTATCAAACCGTTAGTCAACCCCAGTTAAATGCTATTGAAGATCAATATAAGACCTGGACTACAACCGAAGGACAAGCTATTCATGCTTTACATCCACCTCCTCAAGCATTAGAGTCAGCTTCTAATGGTGAAACTACTCGTCAACCTTTATTAACTACAGCTTATATTGATGCTCAATCCGGAAAATTTACTAAAGTCGAAGGATTGTTATTCAAACAGAATAATTATACTAATTTAATCTATCAAATTATGAGTAAACAATTAACCAGAATTGAAGAAGCTGTTTCGACCTTTAAGGATAGAACCTTAGCATTACCAGTCACAGGGTCTGTTGCCCTACATCCGGTATCCATTAAACCTCCATTAGAGATTAGTAACTTTAAGTTAAAAGCGTCTAATACTGAGTTTATGGACACCCTCTTACAGAAGATGCAAACTTTACATGTTCGCCCTCCTGCATCTCAGCCACCTGGACAATCCAGTGGATCAATCCAGATGCTTAGAGCTGAACTACCAGTAGAAGGTGATGATCTATCTCCAACCCAAATCCATGAAATTCAAATGAATTTCCAAGAACCCTCATCAGTTAACAAATTACATTCGTATAATTCCTCCCGACCTGCTTTGTTACCACCTACCAGGAATTATTACGCCAGACCTACTCCTCCTGATCTTCTTTATGAAGAAACTTATATTAATGATCAGGGAAGCTATCATGGCAAAACCATCTATGAATGGAATATAGATGGCGAATCTGAATATGGAATTTATGAGAAATTACACTAGATGTTAATGTATGCAACCGTATGTCGCCAGTACAGTAACAATGATCAAGCCATTGCTAAGTTTATTGTTAATGGTTTTACTGGAGCCCTCAAATGATGGTGGGATAATGTTCTCACTATCACCCAACAGTTAGAAATCCTTAATTCCGTCAAAGTTGAAGTTGATCCAACTACCAATCAACCTGTCCAACAGCAGGATGCTGTTTATACCCTTATTCAGACTATCATCCTCTATTTTGTTGGCACCAGTACCAGCACTCATGATCGTAGTCGTGAGCTTCTCCAGAACCTTCGTCGCCCATCTCTTACCCATTTTCGATGGTATAAGGATGTTTTCCTTCTTAAGGTTATGCAACGACCTGATGCTAACAGTACCCATTGGAAAGCCAAATTTGTTGATGGCCTTCCTACCTTTTTTGCCGAACGAGTTCGGAAAAAACTTCGGGACCACCATGACCTGATGTCTATTCCTTACGAACAGTATACTTATGGACAATTGTGCTCCATAATTACCGATGAAGGTCTTTCCTTATGTAATGACCTTAAACTTCATTACCAAGTGAAACAACAGAATTTAACAGGAAGAAAAGAATTAGGTGAATTTTGTGACCAATTTGCCTACGAACCAGCTATTAAATATCCAGGAAAATCCAGACAGGTTTCTCGTAAGAAATCTTCGAAACCTTTCCGAAGAAAGTCTCATAAGACTAGCCATCCGCAAACCACCAAGAAGTTTTATCCGAAGAAGTCAACCAGTAAATCTAAAAGTAAAACTGAAAATAAATCTGAAATCAAATGCTACAAATGTGGCTAAACAGGACATTATGCTAATAGATGCAAATCAAAAGCTAAATCTAAGGTTAATGAATTAAATCTTGATTTAGGCGTTAAAGAACAGATAATTCAAGCCCTTGAAGCTGAAGAAACCCCTTCTGAAGAAGAGATCAATCAGTTATATTCTACTTCAACCAGTGAAGAAGAACCAGAAGAATCTTGTCCCTGTAGTTCTAATCAGGAACATATATCAGAAATTAATTATTGGAAATCAATCGTTGAAATGAATGGTTTACATTTAGGTGAACCCAGCAGTATTAATGTTCTAACAAATACCCAAAAGGATATGCTTGCTGTTGCAGACCAAATCCAAGACCCGGAGATTAAAATAAAATATTTAAAAATGTGTTATGAACACCAACAGACAATACAGGACACTCCTCCTATACCAGACTATGCTTACAGCCTTAAAAATGTAATTAACAGAATTCAAACAAAACCTCTCTTAGAACAACCAACAAGCCTCCAGGATTTAAAAATGGAAATTAACATTTTAAAAACAGAAGTCAAACATTTGCAAACTGCAAGTGAAGCAAATACCAAAGATATTAAAAATCTTCGCCAACAGTTAAAACAACAGACATAAAGTATTATTAAAACTAATGAACAAAAACCTGAACAAAAATCTGAATCTGAATCATCTACTCCGTATTTATTACTTGTAAGTCAAGTAACCTTTCAGAAATGGTATATTAAAATTTCATTTTTAATAAAACCTGATTTCATGATTAAAGATGCTATTGCTTTAGTCGATAGTGGAGCAGATATGAACTGTATCCAAGAAGGTATAGTCCGAACCAGGTATTTTGAAAAAACTACCCAAAGTCTAACCAGTGCCAGTGGAAATTCTCTCCAAATCCGTTATAAAGTCCCAGAAGCATATATTTGTAATCAAGATTTATGTCTTCCAACATCTTTTGTTTTAGTCAAAAATCTTGCTACAACTATTATCTTAGGCACTCCATTTTTGTGTCTTTTGATGCCTATACAGAAAATAGACCAAACAGGAATTTATTCCCAATTGCAAGGAAAATCAGTTATTTTTGAATTTATTACCCAACCGTATACAAAAGAATTAGATCAAATTAGGGATCTAGTTACTTGTAAACAGAATCAAATAAATTTGCTACAAAAAGAAGTTCATTTCTTAACAATAGAACAAAGATTACAGCAACCCTCTTTCCAACAGAAAATTAAATTAATTGAATCAGAATTTCAAACAGAAGTATGTGCTAATGTTCCCAATGCTTTTTGGAACCGCAAAAAGTATACTGTCACATTACCATATGAACCCGACTTTGATGAGAAATATATTCCAACTAGAGCTCGCCCTAGTAAGATGAAAAAGGAATATATGGAAATGTGTAAAACAGAAATTCAAAATCTTCTTGAAAAGAAATTAATCCGACCCAGTCACTCCCCGTGGAGTTGTACCGCTTTTTATGTTAATAAAAACGCTGAAATTGAAAGAGGCAATCCCCGCCTTGTAATCAATTATAAACCGTTAAATGATAAATTAAAATGGATTAGGTATCCAATCTCGAACAAAAAGGATATTTTGGATCACTTAGAGGATACAATTATTTTCTCTAAATTTGACCTTAAATCAGGATATTGGCAAATTGAAATTGCTGAACAGGATCGGTACAAAACTGCTTTTACAGTACCCTTTGGGCATTATGAATGGAATGTCATGCCATTCGGTTTAAAAAATGCCCCATCAGAATTCCAACATATCATGAATGATATTTTTAATCCATATACAGAATTCACTCTTTCATACATTGATGATGTCTTAATTTCTTTTCATCAATTGACCAGCATGTTAAACATCTTAATATTTTTAAGAATGTTATTATTAGAAATGGTTTAGTTCTTTCTGCCCCAAAAATGCAGTTATTCCAAACCACGATAAGATGCTTAGGTCATAATATCTCCAATGGTAGTATTATACCTATTAACCGTAGCATGGAGTTTGCTTCTAAATTTCTTGATGAAATTAAAGACAAAACTCAGTTACAGAGATTTTTAGGCAGTCTTAATTATGTTAGAGATTATTATCATAATTTATCTGCCGATGCTAACATTTTATATACCAGGTTAAGGAAGAGTCCTCCACCGTGGTCTCCAGAACATACTTTAGCAGTACAACGAATAAAAGCTAAAGTCCAACAGTTACCTTGTTTACAGTTACCAAACCCCAATTGGAAGAAAATTGTTGAAACTGATGCTTCCAACGAAGGTTTTGGTATTTTAAAACAGTTTAATCCCAAAACCCAGAAAGAAGAATTATTACGTTTTCATTCTGGACATTGGAATCAAGCTGCTTTAAACTATCCGACTATTAAACAGGAATGTTTAGCCACTGTAAAATGTGTTATTAAATTTCAGGATGACTTATTAAACCAGCATTTTCTCATCATAGTTGATTGCTCTGCTGCTAAACAGATATTTAAGCAGGATGTTAAAAACCTTGCTTCTAAACAGATATTTTTAACATGGCAGAGTTATTTATCCATTTTTGATTTTGATATTGAATATATTAAAGGAGAAACTAACTCTTTGCCTGATTTTCTTACCCGTGAATATTTATAGAAATCAGTAAATGACCAGTAAAGGCCAGCGTGGGCGTGGTCGTGGCCGGGGTAATAACCCTCGCTATGATCCATCAGAATTTCCTCCCCTGAGAGCACAAACCAGTAACCCCTCGGCTAAGGATGTTCTCCTTAGGCCAGAAGATCCGTATACGCCAAACAGTCTGACAGAGGAAACAGTCCTCTGGATCGAATCTACAGATGAACAATGGATGTCAGATCCATGGGAGATCAAACGCCGTTACCTTACTACACAGCAATCTCCCCCTCATTTTGACCAGTACAGGTACATCTAAGAACAGATGTTAACAGAAACTGGGGCTGTTGAAATCAAGCATACCTTGCATGATATCAACAAATCTGCTAGCCCTATCCAGTATAGTAAAATTGTTATCCGTCATATTATGCCCATATCTACTTGGGGCATTCATCCGCATACTACCCGCGATCTGGATCTCAGGAACAAACAGACTAAGTATACCTATTGGGATTACATTGATGCGTTTACCCAGGTTTTTTACTATCAGAATCCAATCAAGAATCATTCTTGGTTCATCCGTGTTCTCCCTGATGTCCTTAAAAACGATGTCCCAAATTGGTTACGCGTTTGGTGGGATAAATTCGGTCTTTCTTTAGAAATTTTACCAGAAAATGTTAGAACAGCATACAATGAATGGCATGTGGCCTATTCCCGTGCGTATTCATTTTTAAATAAAAACAGGGAATTATCCATCAGTAAATCTGTAGTTCACTTCAGTATCCGTTTTAGCATCCCATGGATATGGAAGTGGGACTTCGCTTGCGATTATCAGAATAAAGTCCCTCGACTAAAAAGAATCTTTTTCGTCAAATGGTGGGATAAAATGGATCTTAAGGATCTTCTCCAGAAAATTCATCAGCATACCCAAGCCTGTTGGGATTCAATCAAGCACCAGCTCTTCCGGCTCCTTCTCCAGTGACTAATCCTTTTCTGCAAATCCAGAAGGAATTAAAACAGAAATATCCACAGCTGTCACATAGTTAATTGATCGTCAAAAGCATGGACTATCTCAAAGATCAATTTCTACAATCTGTTGGCCATGAAGATGACGTCTCTATGATGTCAGGAACCAGTCAGACTCCATCCGAACCCGAGAGCGATCCAGCCGAACACGTGCTTGCTGGAGAATCGCAGGATCCAGATGATGATGAACCCCACCTTGGTGATTTTTGGGATTCTTTAACAGCCATTATTGCAGATAAGATGTCCAATGACAAGAACAGTAAAGGCAAGGGCCCTGCTGAGTAAGCGTCGGCATAACGGACAAAAATCTTTTGAAAAAGCAAAGATTCGCTCCAGTCAAAAGCGCTACAGTAAAAGGAGAATCCATCATATTGCTCCCACACCGACAAAGCTGAAGATAAGAAGATAAGATGGAAATCTGTCGGTCCTTTCGAAGTTTGCCATTAGTCAATCTGTAATAATAAATCTTATCTTTTTGTTCTATAAAAGGGATCTCCTCACCCTTGTTGAGGTAGATTAAGTTAGAGTTTAGAGTCTTGTTTTCATTTTTTTTGTAATCTCTCCCAACCTCTCTCTGTGTAAAATACTTGTACTTCTTCAATAAAAATTTTGTTTTGATGTATGCCCACTGTTGATGCACTTGAACAATATTTGTGGTTATTAGAATTTTGGCAAACCAAAAGAGAGCAATACAGTAATTTATCTGTTGATCCGTATACCCGTCTGTATATTCTTGAACGGTTAGCTGAGTGTGAGCAGCGGATTGCTGACCTACAGGTACTGATATAGGAGCACCTGGTGGCGTGGGCGGCCAGGAGGCCTCCACCACCTCAACAGTAAGGTACATGGGATCATATATGTTGTAATTTATTTCCTTTATACATGTATTATGATGATATTTATTCTTGGGTTTGTGCTTGTGAAAGGTTAATTAATTGTTAGGGTTAGTGGGACGTCACCCAAGTCGCGTAGGGATTAGGTCATTGAGCAGTGATTGCGTGTGGACCGTTTGATGCCCGTAAGTCGTTAACAGACGTGCTAGCTTTAACCTTTAGTGAGCACCTTCTATGGTATCAGAGCCAAGTTTAAAGATTAATATAATACAGGTATAACTTAAATAAATTAGGCATATATGATCACTATACAACCATGACAGAACAACAACAAGAAAATACTGTAGAAATACCAGGATCAGAATCAGTAACAATCGTAGGAAATACCATTTCCTCCCTAGCCGAAGCAGCTGAGTTAGTAGCCTACAAGGATGTAAAGGAAGCCTTAGATAAGTGGACTATCCCCTCTGTAGATCCACACACCATTTACAGAAAAGGACGTTTCCAATTTCTGAGTAAAACTATCATCAAGACCTTTGAACATGCGTCTTGTATACAGAATATTGATGAAATAATTCGTTTAATTCACATAAATGATTTTATTCCGTTTTTAAAACAGTATAAGTACATCCACATAGGATTAGTACAAATCGCTTTCAAACCATTGACGCTTCTTGGTCACAATACCAGTATTCAGTGTACCCTTAGGGATGGTAGATGCCTTAACTGGAGAGCCTCACTTATGGGAGCTATTAAGACAAGTTTGTCTCATGGACCAGTATACTTTGATATTTATCCGAACTTGAGCGTTGCTCTGTGCGATGCTAACTTATCCGATGTGTTGGAGTTAAGAGTTCTTACTCATGGTTATGAGTATAAACCAGGAACTCCCCCTTTTTCAGTTCATTCCCGAATCTGCATAAAGGCTTTATCAACGTTAAATCCTTATGTAAGAACGAAATCTGAAACTAGACAAACAGTATTGATTGAAACAAATCTTTACAGTAGTCAGGTAGCCGTACCTAAGTTAATCCCGTGGAAGAATATAACATTTCCCACAAGATGGGAAATTCCTAATGCTGTCCCTCCTAAACCGCATATCCAACATAACATCGATGATGTTATTCAAACCCACAAAGGTAATGTTTACCTTCAATTTCAGAAACCTTTGCTTACCAGAAGTATGTCTTCTAATGCTAGTTTTAGAACAGCACCTAGAAGTTTTTCCAATAATAGTTTTCAATCAATTCCACCCTACTGCGTGGACCTTCCAGAATCCAGTCGACAGTCAGTTGATCAGATACCCACTCAACGACAGCTTGACTCTATTTTACAACAAATACCTTCTAGACCTCCTAGTAGACCACCTAGTGATCCACAGGAAGATCCTATGAATTCAGAAATCCAAGGAATCCGTTTATCCCAAAACAGAATTCCTCATGGAGTTTATACAACACCTCCAGCACCTCCACCAGATAGCCCAACGACCAGTGATATGAATTTTGAAATTTAATGGATTTTACACCAGGAAGTGAAAATAGAAAAATAATAAATCAGGAATTTAACCAGGAAAAACATAAAGAATTTAGAAAATGGTATTTTACCAGTCATACTCCTGAACAGTTAGAAAATTACAAAACTCAATTTTATCAACATCTTGAGCTACATCAGAAGATTCTACCATTTGTAGAATGGTACCAAACTGTTAGCCAACCCCAGTTACATGTTATTGAAGATCAATACAAAACCTGGACTACAACTGAAGGACAAGCTATTCATGCTTTACATCCGCCTCCTCAAGCATTAGAGTTAGCTCCTAATGGTGAAACTACTCGTCAACCTTTATTAGCTACAACTTATATTGATGCTCAATTCAGAAAATTTACTAAAGTCGAAGGATTGTTAGTCAAACAGAATAATTATACTAATTTAATCTGTCAAACTATGAGTAAACAATTAACCAGAATTGAAGAAGCTGTTTCGACCTTTAAGGATAGAACCTTAGCATTACCAGTCACAGGGTCTGTTGCCCTACATCCGGTATCCATTAAACCTCCATTAGAGATTAGTAACTTTAAGTTAAAAGCGTCTAATACTGAGTTTATGGACACCCTCTTACAGAAGATGCAAACTTTACATGTTCGCCCTCCTGCATCTCAGCCACCTGGACAATCCAGTGGATCAATCCAGATGCTTAGAGCTGAACTACCAGTAGAAGGTGATGATCTATCTCCAACCCAAATCCATGAAATTCAAATGAATTTCCAAGAACCCTCATCCGTTAATAAATTACATTCGTATAGTTCCTTCCGACCTTCGATGTTACCACCTACCCGGAACTATTACGCCAGACCGACTCCTCCTGATCTTCTTTATGAAGAAACTTATATTAATGACCAGGGAAGCTATCATGGCAAAACCATCTATGAATGGAATATAGATGGCGAATCTAAATATGAGATTTATTAGAAATTACACCAGATGTTAATGTATGCAACCGTATGTCGTCAGTACAATAACAATGATCAAGCCATTGCTAAGTTTATTATTAATGGTTTTACCGGCGCCCTCAAAGGATGGTGGGATAATGTTCTCACTATCACCCAACAGTTAGAAATCCTTAATTCCGTCAAAGTTAAAAAAAAAAAAAAAAAAAAAACAGTTTTTGCACCAATTAGGGACGACCCCCAGCACCCCCAGCTGGGGGTCTAAGTCATTTTTCAAAAATTTAAGCTAAATGATCCAAAATGACCTTATAGCCTAAAAATCTTATATTGTTTGTTTTATCTATTCATCATCACTCTTTCTTGGTTATCTTCTTCTTCTTCTTCTTCTCTCTCTATCTCTCTCTTTCTATGTGTTCTACTCTCTCTCTACCACAAACACTATTCAACCGCATTTGACTGATGTTACTTCAACTGCATCCACTTATTGCTGTCAAAATCAAATTCGTTGCCACCGTTCATCAACCAAGTCTTCGCCATTTGTCATCATTTGCAACTACGATATAATGTACCGACTATAATCAATATTTGAAATTTGAAGCCATTACCGCTATCAAATGTGACGTTTATATCTATATATATTTCATTATTTCTTTATCTTTCCCTCTTTGTTATCTCTTATTTATCTTTCTTTGTTCTCTCTTCTTTTTATTTTATTTTTTTGGGTTCAAAATAATGTGATTTTTCATAGTTAATATTCACCATCACAGTGCAATTTCTCTATGTGAAATTTCATGGATAGAAAATGAAATTTCAAAATTCTCATTGAGGACTTTCTAAAATATTACTAACAATGAATGAATATATATATTGAAAAAAATTCCTAAAAAGTCTTGAGATCGTTGTCGGAAACCTTGTTGAAAATTTGCCCCCTGTTAGAAAAAAGGGCAACCGATGGTGAGTCATTGGAAAATCCTCCAGGATATCAGTGGCAATCAAAGGTAGTGGTGTTGGATGATGTAGTGAACTAAGGATAGTTTTTTCCATAAAATATTTGGTGTCCTTAAACTAAGAAGTTTTTTTTTAGGGCAAACTTCACTTTACCCCCCTATGGTTTAGGCCATGTGCGGATTACACCCTTGACTTTCAAATATCACCACATAACCCCCCTTGTGGTTGATGGAGTAATGTGCACCGTTAACTTTTCCGTGTATTCTAACCGGCTGTGTAGTGCACGCGAGTGTGGTGCAAGTAGGCATGAACTGATAATGTTCCCTCGCAATGAAAAGACCAAAATGCCCCTAGGGTTAAACATAAAAGCTTACCTTGCCTTTTATATTGCCTCCTTGCTTTGTATGTTGAGTTGCAGGCTAGTCTACCCAGCAAAAATGTCATCTTCAAGCATTGGAGGTGGAGAAGGACAAATGTTGAGGTTCATGACCAAGAATGTCGTTGTGGGAAAAAAGCAGCCATTAGAATCGTGGAGTCTGAGAAGCCTTCAAAAGGTAGGATGTACTATGTTTGTGAAAATACGAGTTTGGGGGGTTGTGATTTATGGGCTTGGTGCAACCTAGTTGGATATGCTCCCATCTATGGAAGAGATGAGATTGATGATGAGAAGCCAAGAGTTGAGAAAGGTGTGTAGTTTAATAGAAAACTGATGAAGCTGGAGATGAAGATGGAGGCACTGACCATGATGATGAAGACATCTATGGTGGTTTTGCTTATGTGTTTCATTTCCACCATGTTAATGTTCAGTATGAAATGAATTTGTAAGATTTGTAAGGTGCTTTATGTACTTGATATGTGTTTGAAAGAAATGGAATTATGTTTATGAAACTTGTGATTTTTGTATTTTTTTTTACTGCAACATGAAAATAAATTCAATTTTTTTTATTGCAACATTGAAAATTATTCCAACAAATTCATAATTTCTTTTACTGGAAAAAAGTTCTTACAAATTCTTAATTGGAAAAAAATCAACCTTGCTGAGTTTAATTGGAAAAAAATCAACCCTGCTGAGTTTAATTGGAAAAAAATCAACCCTGCTGAGTTTAATTGGAAAAAAAATCAACAAATTCTTAATTTCTTTTACTGCATTCTGTGGGGGCCTAATATTGAGGGTCGTAAATAAACCGAGTATATGAACTTGGGGAACTGGGATATATGTATAGTATTCGGCTTCATCCCACATCCAAATCATACCCTATTCAGTCAAATAGCCGAATAGGTCAAGGGCCGAGTAAAAAGCAATTTGCTACAAAGGAAGCTGAATGACGAAAAGAAAGTGGGCATAATCCCGAGGCCCAAGAGTGAAAGGATATAAATAGAAGAATATCAGCCAGTAAGAGGTATGTGAGAACTATTGAGCTTAATTTAGAAGACAAGTAAACTTGAGTGTAAAGACTGACTTGCCCGTCGGAGTGCTAATTCCGGCATCCCCAATCGGAGTATTTATTCCTTTTCAGGTGACTAGAAGAGGATCGCTAGCGTCTCCCAAGATCAGAAGAGTATTTCTGAAATCACATCTCCACAATTGGCGCCATCTATGGAAATACTCAAACACATCCATGGCGGGCGTAATGGAAGACCCTCCGATAGTCACTGATGAAAACACGCAAAGAGACGACCTCACTCCAACAAACATGCTTAGACCGGAGACTATCGCCGTAAGACGTGCCTTGAACTTCGCTTCACCCTCGACTTCGGAGCATGAAACAATGCAAGCGATCATGGAACACGCAAAGCAAAATGAACAGAGGTTGGAGAATATGATTGCTGAGAACGAACGTCTTCGTGAAGATTTGGCCTTGGCAGTGGCAAAGTCCAAACAAGCAGTACGCCTAAATCCGGAACGATCTCCAATGGCAGGTGGTCGACGACCTCGAGCCCGAGAAGACGACACTGATAGCGACTCCGACTTGTTATCCTCGGAGCCTAGGAAGAAGGAGCGACCTAAAACTACAAGTTCTTCTGAAGAAAGTTCCCGTATAAGGCACAAGCGAAGAAGGAACAGTTTGAACGAAGAATCAACACGATCACTTCGTACGACGGATTGTAAAGGCAGTGCTACCCAAGGAATTCAAAGCACCATCATTCACCCTGTACGACGGCAAATCAGACCGCACCGACTACATCCGCCACTACAAGCAAGCCATGACATTGCATGCAGACGACGAGGCCCTCATGTACCAAATATTTCCCAGCAGTTTGGGACCGTTGGCTGTCAGGTGGTATTATAAACTGGAGCCGGATTCGATCAAAACCTTCCACCAATTACAGAAATCCTTCAGGGCCAGATTCATCACCAACGAGGTCCAGCCGAAACAAGCCGACTCTCTCTGGGCAATGCAAATCCTGCCAGGAGAAACATTAAGAGCATATTCGGTGCGATATTGGGAATGCTTTAATCTTGTTGATGACGCTTGCAACGACTCCATGGCCATCACTGCCTTCAAAATGGGATTACATCCAGATAGTGCCCTTCGCAGTTCCTTGACTAGAAGACCCCCCAAAACAGTCTTGGGGTTGATGAAGAAAGTAGAAGAATATTTCAATGTGGAAGATGACGCCTTGCGGGTTAAAGCCGGACACATGACCAACAAAACGGCCCCTCCTGAAATTGCTCAGCCAATAAGTTCCGTACCACCTCAGAGCCCTAAACCACGACAATGGGCTAAACGAGACAAGAGACGAGATTCTCGCCGATCAAGCGAACAATGCTCACACCGAGCAAATGAGCAATTGTAAGTTGATCGTAGGCGCACAAAGCACGCCGACAAGAAATATACGGAGCTGTCAGAGCTAATCAGCTCGGTTATGTCCAAAATCCAACATCTTCCGTTTTTCAAATGGCCGTCCAAAATAGTGGGACCTCCTGACACGAGAAGGCGGGATAGGCGGTATGAATATCACAAAGATCACGGTCATGATACGGACAATTGCTATGCTTTGAAAGACCACTTTGAGGAATTGGTGCAAGATGGTCGGTTCCAGAAACATGTCCGAAAGAGCGCAATCAAAACAGTTGCCCTTCGGCAGGATTCACCTCCACTCGGCGTCATTCATATGATATACAGCCTTCCAACGCCTCTTAACGTACACGCAATTCAGTCAGCCCCCTAGAAGCAATGCACACCAATGAAATGGCCACACGAAGCTCCGAGTATTATCTTTGATGATTCCGATCTTATCGGCATAACACTCCCCCACATTAATCCATTGGTCATTGAACTACATGTAAATCGATTTATCGTTGAACGCGTCCTCATAGACCAGGGGAGCACTTGGGAGGTTATGTATTACGAGACCTTCATCAAACTTGGCTTCAACGAATCAGACCTGTCTCCGGCTCCTTATCCATTATTCGGCTTCATTGCAAATCTGGAGTACCCGTTGGGGAAAATCACACTACCCGTTCGAGCAGCCTCCCGGACAGTGGATATGGAATTCTTGGTCGTCAAGCTCCCTTCGTCGTATAATCTCATCATGGGGTGAACTTGGTTGCATACTATTCAGGCCGTGCCAAGCACCTACCATCAGCTGCTACGCTTCTCGACCGAACATAACATTGAGCAAATCCGTGGCGCCCAGCAATCCGCACAAGCATGTTATCTCCTTTCTGGAAAGACACCAACGGAGTCACAGGTCAACTCCACTGAAGTGCTGAATCGAAATAGCCTCGACGGTGTCGGACGACTCCATAGCGAAAAGCCACAGAAGCCCTAGGCGATACCGGCAGCAGCTTGGCAAGTCATATAATCAATGCCTTCAGCTGCGCCGCTACGCACTAGGAGAGTTGATCCCGAAGGTACTTCCGGATGACAAGAAACCAGTTGATGGAAAATTGGCTCCTAACTGAGACGACCATCATAGGATAGATTCCACATCGGCTCAGAAATATGTCAGGAAGGAGTCTGCCACGGCCCTGGAATTCGACGCACTTGTGAAAATTCTGTCATTAAACCTGACTTCTAGGGGATGATCATAGTTCTAAATGATTCTCCATGTACAAATGCCACTTTTGTAATGCAAGGATTCTTGTTGAGAAGTTGTAATCCCACCTATTGCGAAATCCAGTTAAAAAGTACTCCGACGAAGAAAGTGCTCCCAACGGCACATGACGTCTTTGGACCGAAAAAGCCTCTGGATGCGGAGCCCTCTCGGCGCACGACGTCTTTGGGCTGAAAAAGCCTCCGGATTTGGAGCGCCCTTCGTGGATATCACGATTGGCCAAAACGCCTCTGGATTTGGAGCCCCATCGGCACATGACGTCTTTGGGCCGAAAAGCCTCCGAATTCGAAGCACCTCTCGTGGATATCACGATTGGCCAAAAAGCCTCCGGATTCGGAGCCCCATCGGCGCATAACGTCTTTGGGTCAAAAAAGCCTCCGGATTCGGAGCGCCCTTTGTGGATATCACGATTGGCCAAAAAGCCTTAGAATTCGGAGCCCCATCGACACATGACGTCTTTGGGTCGAAAAAACCTCCGGATTCGGAGCGCCCTTCGTGGATATCACGATCGGCCAAAAAGCCTCCGAATTCGGAGCCCCATCGGCGCATGACGTCTTTGGGCCGAAAAAGCCTCTAGATTCGGAGCTCCTTGGCGCATGACGTCTTTGGGCCGAAAAAGCCTCCGGATTCGGAGCCCCATCGGTGCATGACGTCTTTGGGCTGAAAAAGCCTTCGGATTCGGAGCGCCCTTCGTGGATATCACGATTGGCCAAAAAGCCTCGGGATTCGGAGCCCCATCGGCGCACGACGTCTTTGGGCCGAAAAAGCCTCGGGATTCGGAGCCCCCTCGGCGCATGATGTCTTTGGGCCGAAAAAGTCTCTAGATTCGGAGCGCACTTCGTGGATATCACAATTGGCCAAAAAACCTTCGTATTCGGAGCCCCATCGGTGCACGACGTCTTTGGGCCAAAAAAGCCTCTAGATTCGGAGCGCCTTTGGCGTATGACACCTTTGGGCCAAAAAAGCCTCCAGATTCGGAGTGACCTTCGTGGATATCACGATTGGCCAAAAAGCCTCCGGATTCAGAGCCCCATCGGCGCATGACATCTTTGGGCCAAAAAAGCCTCCAAATTCGGAGCTTCTTGGCGCATGACGTCTTTGGGCCAAAAAAGCCACCGGATTCGGAGCCCCATCAGCGCACGACGTCTTTGGGCCGAAAAAGCCTCCAGATTCGGAGCCCCCTCGGCGCATGATGTCTTTGGGCCGAAAAAGTCTCCGGATTCGGAGCGTACTTCGTGGATATCACAATTGGCCAAAAAACCTTCGTATTCGGAGCCCCATCGGCGCACGACGTCTTTGCGCCGAAAAAGCCTCTAGATTCGGAGCGCCCTTGGCGCATGACACCTTTGGGCCAAAAAAGCCTCCAGATTCGGAGTGCCCTTCGTGGATATCACGATTGGCCAAAAAGCCTCCGGATTCAGAGCCCCATCGGTGCATGACATCTTTGGGCCAAAAAAGCCTCCAAATTCGGAGCTTCTCGGCGCATGACGTCTTTGGGCCAAAAAAGCCTCCGGATTCGGAGCCCTATCGGCGCATGACGTCTTTGGACCGAAAAAGCCTCCGGATTCGGAGTGCCCTTTGTGGATATCACGATTGGCTAAAAAGCCTCCGAATTCGGAGTCCCATTAGCGCATGACGTCTTTGGGCTAAAAAAGCCTCCCAATTCGGAGCCCCATCGGCGCATGACGTCTTTGGGCTGAAAAAGCCTCCGGATTCGGAGCGCCCTTCGTGGATATCACGATTGACCAAAAAGTCTCCAGATTCGGAGCCCCATTGGTGCACGACGTCTTTGGGCCGAAAAAGCCTCCAGATTCGGAGCTCGCTCGACGCGTGACGTCTTTGGGCCGAAAAAGCCTCCGGATTCGGAGCGCCCTTCGTGGATATCATGATTGGCCAAAAAGCCTTCGAATTCGGAGCCCCATCAGCGCACGACGTCTTTGGGCCGAAAAAGCCTCTGGATTCGGAGTGCCCTTCGTGGATATCATGATTGGCCAAAAAGCCTTCGGATTCGGAGCGCCCTTCATGGATATCACGATTGGCCAACAAGCCTCCGGATTCGGAGCCCTATCGGTGCATGACGTCTTTGGCCGATAAAGCCTCCAAATTCGGCTGTCCAAGTAGTCCCATCGGACGACGCTTAAGGGCCGAGTAATATTCTGAATTCGGAGTGCCCTCCAGAATGAAAAAACATTTACACATCAAAGCAGGAATATGGAAGTTGAGCCGGCACAACCGCATGAACAAAGCAAAACATGCCAACATTCAAAATAAGATGCTTAATTAAGCGTATAAAAATTCAGAATGAGATACAAAATTTTAAAATAAAACATTTTATTCGATTAAACAGTAATTACAAAAACGCAATTTGCGTTCGAGCATTACAATATCTATTTGCATACGGCGTCGCCTTCGTCCTCACCCTTCTCAACTTCAAAGGCAAAAAAGGGAAAGTGGTCGCGTTGGTACAGCGGCAGTGCCGAATCAACGCCCACTGCTCGGAGAGCATCCGCAGCTTGAAATGCTTCGATCTGACCACGCTTAAATCCACGATGTTCACACCGGCGAGAGAATCACCCTCGAGGTAGAAAGCTTTGACACCATAGACAACGTCAAGGCCAAGATCCAGGACAAGAAAGGAATTCCCCACAAAACAGTAAAACTCAACGGTCGTGGCGCTACATCGGCCTCATTTCTCGGTCGTGGTTGTGGAGAACTTCCCCGTTGCTGTTTCTCCTTTCAGGGTGATCTGCTTCGACGACTTAGAGGCTGACGTTTTTCCCGTTCTTTGAACGCCCTACCTCTCACACGGGTGGGTTCCCTATTGTGATTCATTACAGTATCAAGCTCAGCAAAAGTTCGAGCTTCATTGTAGTATCAAGCTCACTCCATTTGACATTCACATTTATCTAACCCCACGCAACAAAATTGTTCTAAATCGAGTCTGAACACAGTAAGTGAAGTTACTGGCGCGAAGATTCCGAGGCGATTTATTTCAAATCCTTGCAGTGACCCCGAGGCGATTTCATTAACACTGAACTTCAAAAGATGGACGCCGATCGATATTGGCCATGGCCACTCCATGTGCTAATTTTCGATTTTTTGGAGTAAAAAAGGCCTAATTATCTAAACGACAATTATAGATGGACTGAGCCTTCGGATTCGGAGCCCCTGGTGCATGACACCTTTGGGCCGATTAAGCCTCTAAATTCGGAGCCTCATCGGCGCATAACCGGTGTGTCGAATATATATTTAATGAAGAATGCTCATGACAAGCCGGCATATAACCGTTCAGAATTAAATGCCTAGTGGACTCGGGCCGGTCAAACACGTGTGTGTTGAATGAAAATTACAATGAAACATTTAAAATAGGACGCTTTATTCAATCAAGCAATAATTACATAATTAAACAGTATTTTTATACGGCGTCGCCCTCATCCTCACTCTTTTCGACTTCAAAGGCGGAAAATGAAAAATGATTACATTGGTAGAGTAGCAATGTCGAATCAATGCCCGACGCTCAGAGAGCTTCCGCGGCTTGAGATGCCTTGATCCAACTGTGCTTAAAGCCACGATTTTCACATCGGCAAACTTCTTCGGCAAGTTTCACTTTGGTCTTCTGAATTCTGACCAGTCGACCGTCATGGAAGCCTTTTTATAGGCCGCGGCTCTCGCAGTCTCAATCGCGAACATGCTAGTCGTATTATGATCGGTGATCGCATCACTAATCAACCTTTGAGTAACCCTCTCTTCGACAACCGGGTTGGGGTGGCTGGTTGATTGGGGCCTGGTAGACTTGATTTTTCTTAGCTCGTGCTTGGTCTTCTCGGCGCGAGCTTCTAACTTTCGAATGTGTTCATCTTTTTGTTCTATGTCGTGGCGAGTAGTGCGGAGACGCATGCCGATCTCATAAGCCGTGTACAGTTCCCTCACCGCCCCGTGAACGCCTTCACGAAACACTTCGAAGTCCGGCCAACCTACCATCGACTGCTAAACTTCGGGTGGAAAAATCTGTTGAGCAAACTCGACTGCCACATTTGGATCTCGAATGATCGAATTCGCCTCTGTCATTGGTCTATCACCCACGAAGACCGCGAAACTCAATGGGCGAGGAGTCGCGTCGGATTCCCTTCTAGGACGGGGTTGAGAAGACTTACGCTGTTGTTGTTTGTCCCTCCTAGGCGACCTACCTTGACGAGGAGGAGATTGATGTCTCTCCCGATCCCTCGAAGTCCTACTGCCCATGCGTGAAGGTTCACCATTTCGACTCATGGCACCTTCCAGCTCAGCTAGGATCTTCGCTTCACCTCTGCTGTTGAAGAAAAGCTTATTTGACATTCGTATTTCTTTAATCGTCCTCAAAGAGCTGGACTGAGTTGCTGACTGAGAACATAAATAGGACCCTCATTCACGAATTACACGACCATTTATTCATATGTATGCAGCGCCCCCGAGGCGACGTCATTAATGCCAAACGCCAGAAGCTCGTGCACTGGTTGGGGCAAGGGCAGATTGATTAATCTGATTAACCAAATATTTAAGCCCGATGCCGATAGATTTATGCCGCAGCCGTTCCACGAACTAGGCCTATTCGGCTAGCGAAGCTCGTGCACTGGCTGGGGCAAGGGCAGATTGATTAATCTAATCGGCCAAATATTTAAGCCCGATGCCGATAGATGTATGCCGCAGCCATTCCACGAACTAGGCCTATTCGGCTAACGAAGCTCGTGCACTGGCTGGGGCAAGGGCAGATTGATTAATCTGATTGGCCAAATATTTAAGCCCGATGCCGATAGATGTACGCCGTAACCATTCCACGAACTAGGCCTATTCGGTTAACGAAGCTCGTGCACTAGCTGGGGCAAGGGCAGATTGATTAATTTGATCGGCCAAGTGTTTATGCCTAATGCCGATCAATACTTGGTATTAAAAACAAAGTGTAGCCATCTTGCAATCAACAGCAATATCATTCATCAATAACAAAAGCTAGCACAGATAACAACAAGGCAAAAAAGGAAATTTTCATTAGGAAATTGGGCACAAATTGTAGCCATTTTACACATGAAAATTACTGAACAAAAAGCTGTAAAAATACATTTGAAAACTCCTAAAACAGCAAGCAAAAAAGGTGTTGCCCAAATTAATCCTCAGAGTCAGACTCCAGCGGCTTAATATCCACTTGCTCGTATGGAATTGGCATACCCAATGTCACATCAGCAGCAGCAAGGGCTTTGAGCCAGCCGTGTTTGAATCCCCGATTTTCAAATTTGGAGACTTCGTCTACATATTCGGTAAGGGCAGCACCTTTCCCGGCCTCTAATGCCTTAGAAGCCTCTGAGTCGGCCGCTTTCTTCGCCTTCTTTACCTCCTCCAACACAGCCTCCAGTTTGGAGACTGCCTCCTGGGCCAATTTCAGCACCCCCTCGCTCGCGTCCGCCCTCCTCTCGGCGGCTAATCTTAGTTCCTCCACATTCCGTGCCCTCTCCGTCTCAGTTTCGGCCCGCGCGCCTTCCATCTTCACCCTCAAAGCCTCAAACTCGGCCCTGCTCCTTTGGCCTTTAACTTCTGTTTGAAGATGGCCGAGCTGTTTGATGGCATCATGATGGCGACGGCCCATCTCCGTTATCCTTCCGACAGTCTGCAAAACAGGAAGTTAAGACCAAAATAGTATTTGCATAAAGTGAAAAAACAAAGTCAAGATTTATACCAAAAGTGCCGATTGCACGGCCAATACTATTGAAACTAGATCCGGCTTCACTCGGAAAGCCGCCTTGTCAGCCGGCAGTGAAACAGATGTAGCCATGCTAAGCGCGACCGCTGGATCTTTAATTACTGAAGCATCAGAAGGGATCGGCGTGTTTTTTATCTTCGGTTGAATAACGAAAGGCACGATCACATTTGATTCCTCTAAACGAGGTCGTTTGTCGGCATGGTTATCTTCTGCGCCGACCTCAACCTCGGCAGAGCGCTTCCCGGCCCTTAGTTCAGCCTCTCGATCGGCCTGCACAACCAACTCGGCCTCAGTACTTCAGTTTTCTGCCGTCCCCTCCTCAATAACAGGCAAGGAGGGCTGAGATTCGCTAACAGGCAGGGAGGGTTGAGTTTCGGTAGCAGGAGGTACTCTGGTTTGAATAGCCTCTGCCCTTCGTTGTGCTGCCATCCTTTCCGCATTCGCCTCTTTGGCAAGTTGTGTGAGGCTTAACCCAACCATATCTTCGGGGTAAGCGCCGGGAGGGTCCTCCTAACCGTGAAAAATGTTGTTGGGTAGAAGGTCCTCTTGGCCCGAAGTGGATGGAGGGTCGGCTGAGTTGAGGCCGGCTTCCTCAAAAGCTAACTGCAAAGCCTCTTTAGTTTCGGACTGATCAGACTCGCCAACCTCAACTACTTCTGGTCGTTCCGAATTGGACCCCTCAAGACTGACTTGCCTCAAATTCTTGAAATCGGTCAGGATAAGGGCAATAAGAAACTCCTCACCCTTCGGAACTGGGATGTTCTCTACCGCCGAGAAGGTCGTATAGGTCAGCTCGTAGTGGAGAAGAACGTGGGCTGCCGTCCCTTGTTTTTGATGATTCGGCCGGTCGAAATATCTGAGCGCAACCTTGATTTCTGAAAGAACAACATCATTGGTTGAAGTCAAGACTTTCTTCAAATCGTTCCTTGCACAAGCAAAGCCATGAGGTCTCAAAAATGAAGCTTTATGAATATAACAAGAAATAAATAAAAGAAGCTACACGGCCACCTGGTTCACCCCTCCGTCTAGGAACAGGACTGAGGCGATCCTCGCCTTCGCCGAATTCCCAATTACCTTGGCCAACGACCATAACATCATCGACTCGCTTCCCAGAGCTGGAAAGCATAGTCACTAGTTGATGGTCGGTATCTTTGGCCCTAAGGAAGTAACGCCCATGCCGACTGGAAGACTTGGCCAAGGCATAACAATGCCAAATAGTAGGAAAATGCCGAGGTTAATCCTAAGGCGACAGTTTAGTGCGATAATCCCCATTACAATTCTAAAAAAATTAACATTGGGTTGGGAAGGGATTAAACCCCAATGGCAGAGCACAACCCTAAGGAGTGGATGAAGTGGGAATCGGATTCCACCCTTTGTGATTGATAGGAGAGGGAAGACGATCGTGGATTCATTAGCCCTTTGCATATCGAGGATGCCGTCTGCCACGAATGATAGACGAATGTCATCAGGAATGGAAAAATGGCGTTGGAAGCCGGAAATTCGATCCGAAGAGAAGAGATCTTTCAGGTGTTTTACCATTTCCTACAGGTTACACGAATGCTTGAAACCAAAAACAAACCAGGCAAAGAGAACTTACGAGAGACGAAGAGGATAGTGAAGGAAAGGAAGTTGTAGAGACAACGCGGAAGACAGTCCAGCGGCCAATATCTGAAAGCGTGTGTATTTGAAAAGACGTCAAAATTTTAAATCATAATAAGTAGGAGAGTACGAAGGGGCGGGAAGTTGAAATGATGACCGAGAAGCATGTGTTCAGACATCTTCCTTGGAAATGGGGTCAGCCGTCAAATTTCAGCTCTGACTTTTCGAGTTAGAAACCAAACACTCCAACCAACTGTCATTAGTGGAATGTTTGGGGGGCAATTGTGGGGGCCGAATATTGGGGGTCGTAAATAGGCCGAGTGTATGAACTTGGGGAATTGGGATGTATGTATAGTATTCGGCTTCATCCCACATCCAAATCATACCCTATTCAGTCAAATAGTCGAATAGGTCAAGGGCCGAGTAAAAAGCAATTTGCTACAAAGGAAGCCGAATGACGAAAAGAAAGTGGGCCTAATCCCGAGGCCCAAGAGAGAAATGATATAAATAGAAGAATATCAGCCAGTAAGAGGTATGTGAGAACTATTGAGCTTAATTTAGAAGACAAGTAAACTTGAGTGTAAAGATTGACTTGCCCGTCGGAATGCTAATTCCGGCACCCCTGACCGGAGTATTTATTCCTTTTCAGGTGACTAGAAGAGGATCGCTAGCGTCTCCCAGGATCAGAAGAGTATTTCCGAAATCACATCTCCACACATTCCAATGCAAAATATATAGCCAACATTTCCAATACAAACAAACCGACTGTATACTTGAAGCAATGGTAACCCTACTGAGTTGATTTGCAAAAAACAGGTCTCAATCCAAATCAATGCAGTTGAGGCAATGGAACAAAAATGACAAAAAAAAAAAAAAAAACTAAAAACCCAAAATTGAAAATACCAAAACAAGAAATGGAGCTAAAAAAAAAAAAAAAAAAAAAAAAAAAAAAAAAAGACAATAAAGTAACCAACACACACACATACTCATGCAATAAAGTAAGATACAAACACAGAGTTTGCCATTACTTTATTCATAAAATCAGAAAAAGAAGAAACAAAACTTCATATACAAATTACAAGAAGAAAGAAACAAAAGAAATCATATACGTCACTTACTAACACTCCAAATAACAGTAAGCAACAGTACTTTAAACCCTAGTCCAGATTTTCTTCCAATCGCAACAATCCATTTGCCCTAAATCGACGAAATCGAAGAAATTAGAGGAAATTGTAGCCCTAATCGGTGAAATTAAGGATTTGGGGCCTTTTATATGGGTCTAATACGGAACAACGTCGTTTTGGGTTGGTTTAGGCGCCAAAAATGGCTTTCTCTGTTACTTCATGAAACGGAGCTTACATTGTGACACGAAATAAACTCCAGGGTTTTAATTGTCAAAATTAAAAACTTGGGGTTTAATTTGCAAAACATGCTAAACTTTGGGATTTTATTTGTAATTTGCCCCTTTTTTTTATTATTATTATTTAAGTTTCATATATCGTTTATTTTTTTCTCTTGTTTTTTTGTCTTGTAAGAATAAAGATTTTTTGCTTTGCATTCCTAATATTTTATTTTTTCTTTTATTCCAAGTTGTTTTAGAAAATTTCTTTTATTATAAATAATGGTGGTAAATTTTAGGGCAATTGAACTTTTGATTGATAATTTACAATTGAGTAAATTATGCAAATGGTCCCTATAGTTTACACGATGTGTCAATTTGGTCTTTACTGTTTCAATTTACTCGATTTTGCCTCTTAATCTAACGGATTGTGTCATATTAATCCAATAAATAATGGCTATTAAGCTTGGTAGATGAAAAGTCGTCACGTGGTCAAACAATGTGTCAATTTGGTCTTTGTATTTTACACGATATATTAATTTAGTCCATATTATTTTAATTTGCTTGATTTTGACAGGGATCAAATTGACACATTGTATAAACTATAGAGACCAAATTGACACATCGTTTGACTTTCCGTCTACCAGACCTAACAATTATTATTTATTGTAGTAATACAATACAATCTGTTAAATTAAAGAATAAAATCGAGCAAATTGAGACAATAAGGATTAAATTGACACATCATGTAAACTATAGAGACCATTTGCATAATTTTCCCTTTACAATTCATTTTGAGAGATTTATCTTCTTATCTTTTAAGATTCAACAAATTTGTAGAAGGCTTGTGATATCCTTGTTGCTACAAATTCTACTATTTAAATTTCCCCACTATATAGACCACACAACACATTTGTCTGTAAATTTTATTATAAATAACACAATACACCTTACTAACGTTCGTAAATTTTACCATAAGAAATTAGGGTTGAAAACGAGCAGAGTCGAGTAATATATTATTCAAATTTGGTTTGATAACTTAATAAATTTAAAATTATGTTCAAGTTTGACTTATTTATATAACGAGTCAATTTGGAACAATCTTTTAAGATCAAGCTTGAGTAGTTTGGTTTTTCATAGTGCATATAAGTTTATCGAGCTGAGTTGTAAATTGTTTAAGTTTGACTTGAAAACCTAACGAGTTTAAAATTATGTTCAAACTTAGATTGTTTACATAATAAGTCGATTTCGAACGAGTTTTTAACGAACTGAATACGAGTTAAAGTTTGAGTAGCTTAATTCGGTTAACACTCTTACAAAAAATCGTAATAATCTTATGACTTGCCATTCTTAGAGGGCATGAATTTCTTCTCAAAACTAATACAATTCAATGGATGTAACATGTGCATAATTTTTATTAAATTGTATAATGTCTAGTTTTTGTTTTAGGGTAGTAAAAATAAATAATTAATTAATTAATTTTTAAAAAATATAATACAAATGACAACACAAAATTCCATTTTTTTTTTCTTGATGTGCACGTTTTATAGTCGGTAATCTACATGACTCGCGAGTATTGAGCCCATAAATGAGTGAACACTCGGACTAGATTAAATTATATCTTCTACTATGATTATAAGTCAAGAAGGAATCTTTTGTGATGAAATATTTGCAACATCATGATTTACATTTGTAACTGTGTTATAGAAAAGAAAATGATAGGTAAGTCGATTCTAGAGATCGACGATAATGGTCGACTGAGGTGGCATATATTAATTACAAAAGTGACTGCGTCGAGTCTTCATCGAGTCTTTCATATCTGATTCATTGGACTGACTAATTATGTTGTCTAATTATAGATGTTCCAATTGAAGTTGGAATAGATGTCTTGTATAAACCGATCTTAAAAAATTATTTATACTTATATTATGTTATTTTTTTAAGGAAATACACCTCAAAATTCCAGATCTTGACTACTAGGTTAATCACCTTGAGGTTTAATACGTCTCTCTACAGAAAATCAATTATCCAACCTGTACCACGTGCTCTCTCTCTCTCTCTCTATGCCTCCCCCACTAGTGTGGAGTAAAATATTGTTGACATGGGTAAGCTCACAAAGGTTATAGCCCACCATCTAGGGCCCAATACGTATCCCAAACACTAAAGTCCAGCATTGCTAAAACCCCACTTAGTAATAAGAACCAATGACATCAAGACACATGGAAAGAGAAGGGCAAACAACATCAGCAGACAAAGATCTGCAAAGTTGTAATTCAACCTCCATCCACAGACACTCAAGCAGTTATATCATATAAGCAAGTAGCCTCATGGTAAGCAT
>NW_021025323.1:2608139-2668065 GCF_004153795.1 Camellia sinensis | reverse complement strand
GGTTAAATTAGATTAAAATAAGCCAATTAAAGAGTTCGGTTTATTTACCATATTGCCACCCTTAGTGGCACACTACCTAGTGATGCTAGAGCCTTGCACACATTGAATCAAAACATTTCCTCAGCCATTTCCCCTCCTTATTGCCGACCATAGAGAGAGTTAGGGAGGGAGAGAAGTGTTCTTGTTGATTTAGCTTGTGAATCTTGAGGAATTGAAGTATAGATTGCATATTTGAGCTCCTAGTCTTCTAATTCAAGCTCTAGGTAAGGATCTTATCTTCTTATTGATGCTATTGAACTAGTTCTTGCATGGTTCATGCTTCATTGTAGAACTAAGTCATGATTTGGGTCATTAATGGTGAATTGAAGCTCATTTCTTGCATGCATGGTTGAATTAATGAGTTTTGAGTTGAATTCATGGTAGTCTTTGCATTGCATGTCCATATTGTAAGACTTCAATCTCAACAAAAATCAACTCATTACATGTTCTTGATCATAAACAACCCTTGAACTTACAAATTACAAGTAAGAGTCCATGAATTCACTTACCTAAGAGCTTCCACACTCAAGCTCTAGCCAAATCTTGAGCTAGATCTTCAAATTCCCAAGTCTTGAGCCCAAATTACACAAATCTCTCCCTTTTTCTCTCCATGGCCGGCCTCTCTCTCCCTCTCAATTGTCTAACTCAGATTTTGAGTTTTAAGAGAGCTAAAGGGGAGTGCAATGCAAATATAAAACAAGCCCCACTAACAAATATTTTAATATAAAATAATGGGGTACTTAATTTATCAATTTAATCAGTTTAAATTGACCAGAATCAAATTTCAATTAAATTTCACCGTAAGCCCTAAAAATTATGCCAACCACAATGGAGTAATCAATTTCGGGTTCCGTGGCCGATAAGGCCCTCAATTAGATTTCCAAAGCAGACTACTCAAACAGATATTCCTACGATGAACAGATAAAATTTCAAACCACATATTTTCACATAGTGGAACACAAAATCATATCAAAATACATAATCACATCATGTTAAGGACCAATTAACATACTACGGAACAGGGGTGTTACATGCTCCTTGGAGAAAAATGTGACCTTGCCTAGAAAGCAGGGTCAGTCTCCCTCAACCACTTTATAGCTATCTTTCTATTTCCAGTCTTAGGATTAGCTTCTTCAATCTTCTTCATCCAATAATTGAATTCATGCACATTTCTAGTTTATGCAGATTTCCAGAACAGGTCTTTCAACACACACCCACTGTATTTTGTCTTGAAGTTACTATACGTATGTCTCAAGTAGTATCTGTGATCAACAGTAGGGTACAACTCTGCAAATGTTTCAACCAACCCCTTCTGTCCATCTGATATAAATGTCCACCCCATCTCCTCAACACTCCTAATATCACTCATCAATTTCTAAAGAAACCAAGACCAAGAGACTTTACATTCTATCTCAACCAAAGCCACTGCAATAGGATACATGTTGTCATTTCCATCTCTCCCAATAGCACTGAGTAGCTGCCCTCCAAAAATCCCTTTCAAATGACAACTATCTAGTCTTATTATTAGTCTACACCCTGCTAGAAATCCATCTTTCTGTGCACCAAGTCTGAAATACATTCTTTCAAATGTAGGCCTTGTCTTTTCAGGATTAGTTGTTATTGAAAATGTGTGAGGTTACTTTTTTCCTAACAACTGTAGTTGCATAATCCCTAATCCTGTGATATTGCTCTGCCAAATCCCCTACAATTATATCCCTTGCCTTTCTCTTTGCCTTATATATTTGAAGCCTACTTGCATCCACCATTATCTCTCTTCTAATTTTTTTTTTTCATGAAAGAGGCTATGTTAATGGAGGAGGCTATGTTAATGGAGGGGTCATCTCTCACCTCATCTACAAATTTCTTCCCTAAGTACTTAGAGTTGGCTTGTTTGTTGCTGTAATTCCTCCCACATGTGTGTTTCCCCTCTAGAGTTTTGATCTGAAAGGTTGGGGTTCCCCTAAATAGAGAAGAATGTATCCTCCAAGTACAGCCATGCCTACAAACAGCAGTGATCCTAGCACTCTCATTTCTGATGTACCTTATATCATAACCATGAGCCACATTAAACTCCCTCAAATGCTCTCTGAAAACTTGGGGATTGGGAAATTTCATTCCAACTACAAGTTTGGGATCCTTCATCATCTCTTCTTTGTATTCTGGGTATCTAGCATCATCTGCCTCATCTGATGACCCTTTTAGACTAATCAATTCATCATCATTATCAACATCTGAATACCAACCAACATCATCTGGTAGATTAACTTTAGGTGGTGGTCCTTCAGTTCTTCTATGTGAGGTTTCATAAAAAATGTCATCATTTGGACCCTGTAGGTCTTCATACAACCAACTTTGGTCATCACTTTCCTCTGTACTATCCTTAGAAGTCTCAGTATCACTATATTCTTTACTAACTATATAGTCCAAGTCCTCAGAATCATCACTATCAGTTCTCTCTTCATCAGCCAAAAATTTAGTCTCACTTTGTGCACTGTCACTCTCATCAGGCTCATTACCTTCTACAGACTCAGAGTCAGTAGTATGCTGCAATCCCTCTGCATGTTGTGTGTCGTTACCCTCATGTTGTGTATCACTACCCTCACATCCCTTACCCACATCCTCACCCTCAGCTACCTCTGCACTATCATCTGAGCCATTCCCAATGTCATCAACTATGATGTCATTATCAGGCAAGTTTATATCAATAATGTCTATGTCAGTACCATATAAGGCATTACCACCCTGCTCTGTGTCACCACCACCTATGGCATTACCACCCTATTCTACACCATTGGGATTTGATAACAGCTCACCATTCGATGACAAAACCATAATAGGATCTACACCCTTCTCTACATAAGCTACTACATAATCCAAACCCTTATAAGCCTCAAGCATTTTCATCACATTAGCATCACTGTAATTGTTTTCAACCCAACATCTAAACTATAACCAGGCCACGTATAGTACATATCTATGTTTGCTCCTTTTTCACCAACCAGGTCATAATAAAGGTCTCTTAACTCAAACATAGACATTTTGTCAAGGTCACAATTAATTATTTCATTCACCCTACCACCCTCATAAACAACATGTGGATGAAAAACAAAATGGCCCCCCATGGTGCATTTGAACAGTTATGAATTTGTCTAACATTTTCAGCATTCACTCCTAAAGTAGAAAAGACTTTCATCAATACATTTTGGGACCACAACCCACAACCCTAAACCCTAAACAAAGATATAGTCATGCATGTAACCAACATAAACTACAATAATAAATAATCCCTAATCCTCAAACATATCACACAAAATAGAAACAAAATATAAAAGCATAAAGTAATAGAATTAAAAAACTTGTTCTTTAGGCATAAAGCTAAAAGTTAATTGAAGAAGGAAACAAACAAAGTAATACACTGAGGATTAGGGATAAAAAGTTAATTGAAAAAAGAAATGAACAAAGTAATACACTAAGGATTAGGGATAAACTTCACCTTTTCAGTGCATACCCCACACAAAACACAATGATAATAAACAAACAAAGTAATACATTGACATCATTCACTACAAATAAACAAAACACCATAGGGGACCACAGCATATGAACAAATTTATATATACAAAAAACCACCATAGCAACAGGATATGAACAATTGCATCACACACAGTGCCATGACAAAAAGTTGACCACTAATGGTACGAAAAATGGAGGCACACAAACCCTAATATACAAAACATACGGGACCACAGTATACAACAAAAAAAGGTACATCAACTAACATTATATATATATATATATATATATATCAGCAAATCGAACTGAATGAAACACAAAATAAAAAGCAATGATCGAAAAAATACCTTACAACTTATTCTTTGTGAACTTTTGGGCTTCAATTGCTTCGTAAATCTCCAAACCAGTGACAATCAAACAATCGAAGCCCTACTTTCTCAAATCTACACACTATTTCGTTTGATTGAAACCCTAATTTGTTCAATCGAACAACCCTAGTTCTTTTTACTTTCCTTTTCTCAGATGCACGACTTTTGGAAGTGAAATTGGTAAGCAAGCTTCGATATATATATACAAGGGAAAATTGGTCTTTTTACATCTGCCATTCACGGTGTTAACGGTGCACATTACTCTATCAACCACAGGGGGGTTATGTGGTGATATTTAAAAGTCAGGAAGGTAATCTGCACATGACCTAAACCATAGGGGGTAAAGTGAAGTTTGCCTTTTTTTTTAATTGTCCTTAAACTAATAAAAACTATTAATTGGGAACCAAAAAAAAAAAAAAATTATCATTTCTTTTACACTGAAATGTATATTTTTCTTTGTTTATCTTTGTGTCTTCACGCTATTTGTATTAGTTATGATCTCTTTAGTTTTTACTGAAAAAGGGCCAAAACTGTGATATTTGCTATATTTTCTCTAAATTTCAAGAAAGATGAATAAAGTTCACCCTGTTCATTTTTACAAAGTTCTTGCATATGGAAGAAGAAAATGGTAGAGAAATCCTAAATTTAGCATGTTTAAGAGCAACTAGTGCAAGTGTTGTGGGAATTGATTTTTGACCTCACAACCAAACAGATATCTCTACCAAGATTTTGAAAACTTAGTTGGAGAGCACATGACAGAATAGATTAAGCCAAAGCACCTACGCACAAGAGAGTAAGAAATACCATGGTGGCTCATCTATCTGGGGGCACCCCGACGATCAAGTCAGTAACTTCTCTAAAAGATATCGAATCAAATAAACAAAACACAAGTCATAAGTATACTTTAGACCCACGGGGGTGCCTTACTCTTGTAGTCAACAGTGCTCTTGTCCTCTACATGTATCACTTCATATGATTCAAGCATAACACTTATCCCAGACTCTCAGCTAGATAAGAATGATCCCACTCATCTTTATCCAAACAGAGCGCCTCAACTTACCAAGGACTCTTGTTCTCCATCTAGTAATCTCGGATTCTGATATTATCGAGCCATATCTTGGCAATATCATAGCAACCTTGGAAACATAACTCATCTACATGGTTCCTTGGTTAAGAACCTTAGCCACGTGGGTAGTCTAAAAAATATGTACCCATAATTGCCTCCTAGGTTCTATTATCTCGATAACTTGAGGTGATGGAACCTACATCGTCTATCCTCTTAACATGTTGGCTAAACAACATGACGAAGAATGCTCCTTTGATCGAGATCATGACTCATCAGCGTTAGGAAACAAAGACTCAAATGTCCGCTTATCAAGAACTAACATGTTCTTTTTCATCCGAGATTAACATCTCAACCGAGATCGCACTTCTAGCCGAGATCGTGACTCACTAGTTCAAGAACTTCAAGAGTTCAAGGCCCATGAGTTGTCAAGCCATAATTGCTTCAACCGTTTCATATCGATTTGTACTTATCACGCAACAGACACATTGCGTCAACCTTGACCCACACTGCCTGACGTCAACTGACATCAGCGTAAGCATGTCTCCCAAGGCTTTCGAAATGATTTCGTCGTCGTCTTTTTAGTTTTCAACAAAACTCTTCTCTCTCTGTCTCTTTCGTTTATTTACTCCCACAGTTGCAACTCTCTCTCTTTCTTTCTTTAGCCATTCTTTCTCAATAGTTTCCCTTAAACCGTCATTATCGACTGTCCAAGCTTTCTGCAACTGCTCCGATCATCCCAGTTCGGTGATTGTCTTAACAATCTACTCCAATTAAAGGCATTGTTTGACACCGACAAACCAGAATTCGGTGTCTATCTCTTCGACTTCAATTTGTAAGTCTCCCATTCTCTTAATTCTAGTTTCTTCATTTCATTTCTCTATGTTCTTAAGCATGTTCTTCATTGTTTATCACTCTCATTTATCTTTTTGTGCCTGCCACACACTGCTTTCACATATTCTGTATTTAAATTAGTTCACGCTTTGGATATGTTCTTGCTTTTTCTGTATTCTTGTTCCTTCTGTGTTCTTCATGTCTTGTGTATGTCCATGTATCTTCGCCTTCATCTTCTGAATTTGGTTTCTTTTTTCTTGGTATTTCAAATTATTACTTCACATTCTTGCCATTGTTCTTGTACTCCTTAGATTATCATCAGGGTTTGCTAGATTACTTAGGAAAATTGAAACATGGAACACCTTGTGATTCCCAAAATCACTACAACAAGTTGGGTCTTGAATGATGATTTTTTTTTTTGGTGTCTCCAAAGAGCTAATTTTGTCACTATAGATATTTGTGAGGAAATATTTTCCTCACCAATTTTGTCATTGAATGTTTGTCACTAAAAAGCACTATGAGGAAAAATAATTTTGTTACCAATGAAATTACTTTAGTGACGAAAATTTTTGTGACCAATAAAATAACATTTTGTCACAAAAAATCCGCATTTTCGTCACCAAGTAGTTATTCAGTACCACATTTATAACTTTAGTTGATGAATAAATTTGTCACACATGTTGATCATTGATGACGAAATAATTTCTTCACAGTAAGATGTAAAGTTAATGAAATTGCTCATCTCCAAAAGCCATACATGGGTGGCGAAATATATGTCATGACAAAAATATATATATGTGACGAAATTTTTAGTCACCAAACAACAAAATCAATGAGAACTTTCATATATAAGCTACAATAAATTTTGTCATGAAAATATTTATTAGCGACGAATAATCACTTTGTCATAGTAACAAGTACAAATGACAAAAAAAATTCATCACTAAACTTGTTTCATATTTTATATTTCAATTTAAATTATTCTTTCATAAATATCCCTGCTCATATTTCAATAGCCTTTTAAATGTACTAAGAAATCTACTTGCTATTATACACCACTCCACAAAAAAATTCACTAAACAATTTATATTATAAATCAAAATATATGCATCAAACAAATTTAATAATAATCCATTAAGTATAACAAAAAAACCATCAAAGCAAATCCCAAAATGAACTAATGTGGAGTCCACAAAAAAAATAAAATAAAAAATAAATGATCAACACTTGATCTTAATTTGCAACTACAACTAAGTATCAGTTCAGGAAAATAAAAATAAAAATGCAACAATGAAGTTATATTCATTTGTAATAATTGCATCAAAATTAGTAATGGGCAAGTTCACATCCACCAACAACCAAAAAAAAAAAAAAAACTTAGAACTTGATTTTAAGTTTGTCAATTGTTTATTATATTTTTTGATGATATACATCAACAAAAGCCACAGATTGATCTCAAGGAAATGGAAGAATCTCTAGCATAGGAAAATATTTTTACTCATTGTAAATTTTGCACATCATCATTGGTAACTAAACTAATGTGATTAGAACATTAATTAAGAACTCAAGCCAATTTTAACCTTCTAAAACACAAACACTCACAGATACAGAGAAGCAGAGATGCTCAAGACAAGAGAAGAACAAGGTAATGAAAGAAAATATTAACTAAATCAGACAAAATGAAACTTTCCCTGTACCCAAACAAACAATATGTGGGTTTCAATCAATAAACAAACACTACACAAAAAGTACTAAACTGGTGTATATATAATAAAAAAATTATACTATATGTATCAAACTTTACTCGCTTGAAGAATTGAATCCAACCCAGTACCCAAACATTAACAATCAAATGAATCATGTAAGGCCATGTGTTGGGTTTCTGAATTCAAGTTCAATTCTTCTGAGGAGTGTTGTAAGGCTTGTAAGGTCATGTGTACTGGGAATCATAGGCCTTGTTTGTGTCATTCTTGGGTGTTTTGTAGGAATCGGGAGGCTTGTGGGAAGCAATTCAGTGAGGTGAGTTACAATTTGATGCTTGATTTCACAGATTTTTTAATGATTTGATTGAATTTGATCATTTGGTGTGTTATTGTGGTTATTCTGTTGGAATTGGTTTTTTTATTCTGAATTGTTTGTGATGGTCAATTGATACAATTTGGTAGTGCATTAGTTAGACATCGATGAAAATTTAACTAGATTTAGTTTTATGAAAAGATTTCACAGTTTGGGCTTCAGTATTAGTTATGGGCAGCAATTCGGTTATGTGACTTAGAATTTGATGTTTGCTTTTACAGAGTTTTGAATGATTTAATGGAATTTGATCATTTGGTTTATGTTTTTGGTGGTTGTGTTTGGTTTTTGATTCTGTTAAAAGGTTTGCCTGATGAATAGTACATATAAAGAGAAACATTATCATGGATTACTAAAATAGTTGTGTGAATTGTTGTCAATTGAAAAAAAGAAGGGAGTCAATAATTTCAAATAATTAAAATCCTACAAATTAACAAAACTCGTTACTAAATTACATACAATGTTGCTTAAATTTTCTTAAGGGAGGAGTTGACTGCATGTGGGAGATGCAAGATAATGCATTAAAATACAGGACATCTAACAAAAGAAAGGGAATTTCTATTACTAAGCAAATTAGCAATTCTGGCATGAATTTAGACCATGTTTAGCAGAGACATCATTATCATTTATCATTCATTACAAGAACCGAGGATGCGAAATGCAAAACAAGGACATCATTGTCATTTATCAGTCATTATCATTACAATAACTCTGTGATTGGAGGAGAAAAAAAAAAAGAAAAAAAAAAGATGAATCAGATTTTATAATTATCCAATCCTACTGGTCCTTCAAAAAAAATAAAAATAAAATAATAATAATAATAATAAAGAAAAAACTAGCCATTGTGGCATTTTATCAACACCTAGTAGACCCATAATTAAAAGCATGGAACTTTACTATGTGTAGAATTACCAACAATTCATTCACTTCAATGATTATATTGGGTAGAATATGAATATCATAATTAGAATACAAAACATGTTAATCATTCTATTTTCTATATTTTTTCCCCAAATTAAAATCATTCAAGTTGTTCATGGAACCCTTTAAAGTAGAGAAGTTTTGGAGATGTTAGCAGTAACGGATGGAATGACTTTAATCTCATCTTAACAATGAATTCCATTTACGCAAACACGTCCGATGACAGAGCTAGGGTAGAGACTGAGAAACCCAGAGACCTGAAGAGAGAGAAAGAGAGGTAGAGAAAGAGAAACAGAGACAACAAACTGACTCATAACTCACGGTGGTGCTGTAGCTTGATGTAGGTGCAGGATGAACTAACGGTGTGGAGGATGAATTGTCCTCATGGTGGTGGATGAACCGTCCTCACGGTGGAGGATGAACTCACTGTGGTTCTCTATTACAACTTTGTGAAAGAACTATAGATAGATTAGGGCACAAAGTTCTAATCAAGGAGTTGAAAAGTTTTTTTGGGACTGAAATTTTGATATTATTCCATTCGGCACTGAATCAGAATTTTTTTTGGCGCTTTAATTTTATGCGTACGTAAAGACAGAGAAAAGTATGAAAAAAAAATTAAAAAAAAATCATAATTCATAAATTGGGCGGTAATGTCAAAGTATTCTCACCAAAAAATAAATCTGTGTTTTATGAAATTTTTTAGGCACCAAATTTGCAATTTGTTGTAGTGAGAGAGAGACATGAGAGGAAAACTAATAAACACACAGCAAAAAAAAAAAAAAAAAAAAAAGAGGAGAAAAAAAAAAGAGGAGAAAAATTAGTACTCTTTTTTTATTTTTTTTATTTTAATTATCGATCAATTTGCCAAAATTTTCCCTCCAAAATTAGTGAAAAAATAATTTCCTCACTAAAAGGTCTCAAAATTTTAAAAATTATTAATGACGAAAATATATTTCTCACCAAATAATCTTAAAATATTTAAAATCAAGTTTTTCAAAAAAAAAAAAAATGTAAAATTATTGGTGACGAAAATATATTCCTCACTAATAATTTTATAATTGGTGACAAATTTTTTTCTCACCAAAAATCTCAAAATTTTGGTGCCACCAAAAAAAATTAGCAGGAAAACCTTCGACGACGAAACTTAATTTTTCCCTTAAAAAGAAGTATTTATTGACGAAAATAAATTTCGTCACCTATTTTTTTATTTTTTTATTATATGTGACAAAATTTTATAATTCGTCACAAATTATTCTTATTTAGTGATGAAATTTATTTTCTTCACTACTTTTCGTCACCATAGGTTACTTTTGTTATAATCTTCAAACCAAATGGTACATAGTGCCGCATCGGTCCCTAGGTCTTCAATTTTTTGGTCAAGACACCAAAAACTTGCCTGATGTGGGCCGAAAGGTACCACATTGAGGCAGCTTAAGTTACATTTATAGTCTTTGAATTTTGTTTATTTGGTGGAGATAATGTGTTTTGTGCACTTGTACAGATTTGGTAGGAAATACGCAAATTCAATAAAAAAAAAAAGGACGCGAAAGCAGATTTTTCGGGCGAGAAGCGAAAAATCTGAACCAGCCACCTCACCACACGTACAGCCAAGCTTCACCGCACGTGCGGCCCACCATCGCTCGAGCAGCCCACATGGGAGCTCGAGCGGCCCACCTAGGATTGCATGCGTGAAATTTTAAGGCTCTTCTGCTGGGAATAAAAGGAAAAAAAGGAGATTGAAAGAGGGTTCGGAAATTATTCTAAGGAAATGGAGGCTAGGGTTTTGAAAATGTGATTTTTCTGCAAGCTTTAAGGAGAACTTTCATGGGGTTTACTTCATCTTCCATCTCTTCCATCTCCTCCATGAGTGGCTAGGCTCTTCTTTTCTAGGGTTTTGATGAAACCCTAGCCATGTAAAGGGATTTTTCTTGAGCTTTGATTGTGAAACGGTTTGAACAAATGTATGGACATTTTAGAAGTTTATAATAATTGTTATTTTCGTCTCTCCAAGTATTTTACTCTCTGTGATTGTTTAATGCTTTCTATACATTAGTTTTCTTTGTGTTTGTGTTCAAAGTACAAGACGAGTCATGCTACGAGAAACAGGTCGTGTTACTACCATAGTTTAGAGCAAACGCCTCGTGCTACTTGGGATGATTCGTGCCTATACGTTGAATGCAACAACCCTTTTGAAATACCTAATATTTCACAACTACAAGTTTGAAATATTGATCAAGAAGGTTGCTGCATTCATCGTACAAGCGCGAATCATCTCGAGTAGCACGAGGCGTTTGCTCTAAACTATGGGAGCATATCACGATGGATTTTGTTGTGGGCCTCCCGAGGACTCAACGGGTTAGTGATGCCATTTGGGTGGTAGTTGACCAGTTAACCAAGTCGGGGCAATTTATAGCTATGCGTGTGAACGATTCAGTAAACTATCTGACCGACCTGTATATTAGGGACATAGTGAGGTTGCACGGAGTCCCTGTGACGATCGTTTCGAATAGAGACCCATGTTTCACAGCTCAGTTATGGCAGAGCTTGTAAAGTTCTTTGGGCACCAGATTGACCTTTAGCACAGTGTATCACCCTCAAACTGACGGGCAGTTTGAGAGGACCATGCAGATCCTTAAGGATATGCTTCGAGGTTGTGTCCTTGACTTCAAAGGGTCGTGGGAGAGACACTTGCCTTTAGTGGAGTTTGCCTATAATAACAGTTTCCAATCGAGTATTGGCATGGCACCATTTGAGGCCTTGTATGGCCGATCGTGTAGATCTCCTGTGTGCAGGGCCGAGGTGGGTGACACACCTATGTTAGGTCCTGAGTTAGTCTGAAAAATAACGGAGAAGGTTGCACTTATCCGTAAAAGGTTGGTTTTAGCTCAAAGTTGTCAGAAGAGCTATGCCGTTATCGTTTGGGGTAGGAGATCACGTCTTCTTGAAGATATCACCAAGATGGGGTTTGATAAGATTTGGGAAGAATGGAAAGTTATCTCCTAGATTTATTGGGCCTTTTGAGATCTTATAGCGCATTGGGGGGAAGGTAGCATATCGTTTGGCCTTGCTGCCGCAGCTTTTTGAGGTTTATGACATGTTTCATATATGTATGCTTTGGAAGTATAAGCCGGATCCATCACATGTCTTGGATTAGACCAAGTTAGAGGTAGATGAGGATACCTCATATGAGGAGAGACCAGTTAGAGTCCTAGATACACAGGACCGAGTCTTGCGAGGCAAGGCAATTCTATTGGGCAAGGTGTTGTAGAGACACCATGGTATTAAGGAGGCAACTTGGAAGCATGAGGCGGAAGTCCCTAAGAAGTATCTGGACCTTTTTATTAATGTTTGAAACTTGTAATGAAAATCTTGTTATGTTGATCAAATGTAAACATTGTGTATGTTTTGAAAAAGTGAATTGTATATTTAGTATTGAGAACCTTGTTTATCGTTATTGTGAGAATGAATGACCGGTGGATAGGTCATGGTTATTAGTTGTTGTAATTGATTTAAATACAATGGTTATTGTGTTGATTTTAAAATTTCAGGGACGAAATTCCTTAAGAAGGGAGGTTATAACGATTATAGTTTAAACCCGATCTGTTCATTGTTTTGGATCTGGGGTTTCTTGTCTTGATGGTTGTTCATGTTTTCTTCCATCTTATTCCTTGTTGATTTTGGTTATTGGAGTGTCTTGGTTGTGTTTGAAACAAGTTGGGAGTTAGTTATTTTAAAATTGTTACTACCCAAATTTTGGCTTGTTCGCTCGAGCGAACTTTCTTGTGTTTGAGCGAACTTTGAGAACTTCTAGTACTTTTGCAGGTCTGCAAAACTACTAAAAGCATGGCATTCTCTACCTGAGCAGTATTTCTTGCGCTTGAGTGGTCTTGGCTTGAGCGGTCCTTCTTGTGCTCGAGCAGTCTTTTGGAGCTCTCAGTACTTTTGCAGGTTTGGAAAAGTACTGGAAGGGTGGTGTTCTTTGCTCGAGCGGTACTTTGTTCGTTCGAGCGGTCTCTTTTTTTGTGTCTGGTTGCTCAATTGGTGTTTTGGTCACTCGAGCGGTCTGAGCGTATATCAGTCCGTAAAAGTCACTTATATATATATATATATATATCTAAACATTTCAAAACCCTAATCTGGACCTTCTCTCTCTAAAACTCACCTTCAACCTCCAACTACTCTCAATCTATTGATCTCTATACCCTAGTCCCTTTGTTAAAAAGTTAGAGCTTACCTAGAGCTTCATTCTAATTGAAGCAAAGTTAGTTTTCGACTTCGTCAAGGTTTCTCCACACACACACACACACACACTCTCTCTCTCTCTCTCGTCTTCAAGCTTTGAGGTAGGAATTTCTCCGCATTTTAGTATGGTTTTTAACTTGGTTATTTATCTTTTGAAAGAAATCTTGTTAATAGGGATTTTTGGAACAAAGCTAGGGTTTTGGTTTAAAATCAAAAGAGGATTTTCAAAATGGGTTCTTGAATATGAATATGGGTTTGTAAATGGGTTGAGTTATGACGAAATAGTGGATTTTTATCCTTGGAGTCGATTTTTAAAGAAAGAGAATTTTTTCCCTAAATTATGAATATTTAATTTTGTAAAAGAGAAAATGGAATTGATGTTGGTTTTGTGGAATTGGAACGATGATGATGATGATGATGATGATGATGGTGGTGGTGGTGGTGGTGGTGGTGGAGTTAGATATGCATTATCACTCTCATCTTGAGATTTTGGAAAGTATATCTTTATTGAAAATTATCTATCTGTTTAGAGATATCTATTTTGGGCTATCAGTAGAAAATAACTATGATTGTTGTAGAGATTGCATGAGAATTAGGTGGATTGAAACTAATTTCTCATTCATTTGCATTGAGCATTGTAACATATATAACACATTGAAAATGTTTATTGTTTTGAGAAAAATGGGTAAATACCTTGGTGAATCTGGGTAGGAGTGTAGTTGTGGTATTATGTTGGCCAGTGTGTCTTTGGTGAAAGTCCAGAAACTCGTGCAGATAGGCACCGAGCCTTCCGATTAGTACCGGTAAAAATAGCAATTGGCAATGCTTGTAGCCTACTTGCAGGCACGTTTTAGAGATTCCCAGTTGTCACGCCCCAACCCCGCCCCTATAGGTTTAGCGTTGTAATCGGCCAGTAATCCGTGATTACCAAAGGCCTGTTTAACAATAATGACAATAATACAATATAAAGGGGCTGGCGGAATCCAATCAATAATAATATACATCGTCCAATGAGCTGCGAGGACCTGAATGGAAATAAACTTTCATATACATAGTTATATACACAAACACTTATGTCCATAAAGCTCATATACACAAGACAAAACACAATGTAGGGAATTAAATCCCATTATCGAAAACAGTGTTAGCAAAAGTCACAAAACATTCATTTCACTTGACCAATATCAAAGGGGTGCTTTTGAACCACCCAAAAAGCCTTGACACATGTTGGTTCGGAACCTCGCGATGAGGCACAATAGTTGGCTTGACAAAACAAGGGTTCGGGTCAACGCCACTAGCTTTGATCCAGTGCTCGATTACCTACATAAATATAACAAACAATGAGCTAGAGCCCAGTGAATAACAAATGTGTAAAGAGTTTAAGAATGATGTCCTTACGATCTTTGAAACAATCGATTCAATAAATATCCTTTGTCAATCAATCGTTCAATCATTCGATTCAATCAATCATATTCAAAGTCATATAGGTCATACGTGGTACATCTAATAGCAACAATCTGATACAATAGGTCTTAAAAACCGAACAATCAATTGGTGGCCATCAAACAATAACAATAGTTCCAAGATTCGGAACTGACAGAGATCTCTGTAACAATAGCGATATCAATAATAATAATAATAATAATAATACGCTATGGATGCCACAGATAAAATTCAAAAGAGGATCATCATTCAATCGATAAAAAGTAACTGTCTAGAAACGATATAATTTATCGTGTAGAAAATAAATACAATTTAAACATATCTTTACAACATTGTTATTCACAGTGGGCTCCTCGGTACACATACTAATGGTTTGGCATCCGACCTAAACAAATAAAGTCAAGCACAACACAATTACAATCACACTCTTACAATTCTATTCTATTCGATCATTTCAAGAGCTCCGTTGTGATCTATCACTGAGATGCACAACCCTGGATCCCAGCAACTGGAAAGTTGCCCCTAGTCTGAATAGCACTGCACCGGAGATCACAACCGAGCTTTTGAATGCAGAATAGACAAAGATGATCACATGATCACATGAACAAAGTTGATCGGGAAAAAGTTTATGGCTGGACTTCAAGATGAAGTTGCCTATGTATCCCAAAGATGGGAATCAAGCCTTACGTAGTTCGGCTTGGGTTCACTCGTGTATTAACACTCTCCTTTTGCGCTCTAACTTTTACCAAGGCCGCCCTTTGCGGGTTTTCAACCTTGCGAGCTCAGTTTTTATAATTTCAAATTTTTCATGCTCTAACTTTTGCCTAGGTCACCCTTTCGGGTTTTTGGCCTAGCGAGCCACTCAGGGATAATATTTCTTCTTCTTGTCCATGTTGATCGGCTGTGAGAACTCTAGGCCATCTAGGTCCATCAGAACGACAGCTCCACCTGACCAGATAGACTGGATGATGTAAGGACCAGTCCAATTGGGTCTAAACTTGCCCCTAGGGTTGTGGATGGGAGCTCGGTTGTCTTTGAGCACAAGATCCCCTTCTTTCAAATTCCTAGACTTAACCTTCTTATTGAAAGCCCTGGCGATTCTTCGTTGATAACCCTGAATATGAAACAGTGCTTTCAGCCTTCTTTCATCAAAGAGCATGAGTTCTTCGAACCTGCTTTGCTGCCAATCTGCCTCAGCTATCTGATACTCAGCCAGTACTCGCAATGACGGAACCTCAACTTCGATAGGCAGAACAGCCTCCATCCTATAAACCAAGGAATACAGAGTTGCCCCAGTAGAAGTTCGAATTGAAGTCCGGTAGCCCCACAGAGCAAATGGCAGCTTATCTGGCCAGTCCTGGTAGGTTTCCACCATCTTCTGCAGAATGTGTTTGATGTTCTTGTTGGCAGCCTCAACTGCTCCGTTGGTTTGCAGCCAATATATAGATGACTTATGAAAAGCCACGTTGTACTTGTCCAACAAGTCAATCACTTCCTTCTTGAAGTGGGAACCATTATCTGAAATAATCTCGTTCGGGACCCCATAGCGACAGATGATGTTGTTTATGATGAACTTAGCAACATACGAAGCCTTCAACACCACATAAGATTGGGCCTCAACCCATTTCGTAAAATAGTCTATCGCGACCAGAATGAACTCATGCCCATTGGACCCCTTCGGAGTGACAACCCCAATCACATCAATCCCCTAGACTGAAAACGGCCATGGCAAAGTCATGTTGTACAGCTTCAACGGCGGAATGTTCATGTGGTTTACATGGATCTGACATTTATGGCATCGCCGGAAAAAGACAATACAATTCTCCTCCATGGTGGACCAGTAATAACCCTGTCTAAGGATCTTTCGGGCTAGCATCACCCCGTTCATGTGTGCTCCGCACTCTTCTCTATGGATGGCGTCCATCAGGCGCTTGGACTCTTCAGTGTTAACACACAGTTTGTGCATCTCGAGATGACCCATCTTATATAGTTTTCCCCCGCAGACGATGAATTGAGCAGCCATTCTTCGAATCGCCCTCTTATCTTTGGCATTTGCCCCTAGTGGATACGCCTCTTTTTCCAAGAAGTTCAAGTCAGCGAACCTGTTGTTCTCTCTTAACAGATAAGCGAAGTTCAGTTTCTCAAACTGAGGAATCAGCAAGTCCAAGGTCTGGTGATAGATTCTCATTTTTTCTTCTTTGACTTTACAATCTCCTTTAGCTTGAGATACAACAAGGTTCGAGTCCCCGATGGCGTCCAACCATTTTGCCCCTAGTTCTAGGGCGGCTTCTAATCCAGTGATGCATGCCTCATACTCTGCCTCATTGTTCGAGACTTTGAATCGGAGTTTGAATGCTAAGGGTATGAGGGAATTGTCGGGTGCTATCAGCAACACCCCTATCCTATACCCGTATTGGTTTGGCATTCCGTCAAAGTACATCATCCAAGTCTCTTCTTCGACGTACAGAATGGCCTCATCTGGGAATAGGTACTCAACTGCTTCATCCCCTTCAACTGGGTGATCGGCTAGGAACTCCGCTACCGCTCTCCCTTTCACTAACTTGCGCGTCACGTACTTCAGATCAAATTCGGAAAGCAAAAGTAACCAACGAGCTAGCCTACCCGTAAGTGCTGGTTTCTCGAAGAGATATTTGATGGGATCTAATCTCAAAACCAGTGTTACGAAGTGAGCTAACAGGTAGTGCCGTAGCTTCCTGGTAGCCCATACCAAGGCCAAACAAGCCTTCTCCAGCGGAGTGTAGCGCGTCTCGTAACCCAACATTTTCTTGCTCAGGTAGTAGATAGCTTTCTCCACTTTGTCCTCAAACTCCTGTGCAAGCATGCAGCCCATTGTAGTTTCAGTCACTGAAAGACACAGAATCAACGGTTTCCCCGGCTCAAGCGGTGACAACACAGGTGGGTTCTGTAAATATCGCTTGATCTGTTCGAAAGTAGCTTGGCATCGGCCGTCCCATTGGAATTTCTTTCCTTTCTTCAGGAGACCAAAGAGTGGTTCACAAGTCAAGGTTAATTTTGAGATAAACCGTCTTATGAATTGCACTTTACCCAGAAAGCCTCGCACCTCCTTTTCAGTCCTTGGTGGTGCCATTTCTAAAATGGCCTTGATTTTGGAAGGATCGACCTCGATACCTCTCTGTGTGATCAAGAACCCTAGTATTTTCTCTGCTGTAACACCAAACGTACATTTCTGAGGATTCAGCCTCAACCGATACTCTCTGATCCGTTGAAAGAATTTCTGCAAGGCGGTGTAGTGGCCCTCTATTTTTTTAGACTTGACAATCATGTCGTCCACGTACACCTCAACCTCTTTATAGATCATATCGTGCAATATTGTGGTCGCAGCCCGTTGATATGTAGCTCCAGCATTCTTCAGCCCAAACGGCATCACCCTATAACAGTAGGTCCTCCATGGGGTAGTAAAAGCAGTCTTCTCCTGGTCTTCGGGTGCCAACAATATCTGATTGTAGCCTGAGAAGCCATCCATGAATGAGAGCAACGCATGCTCTGCAGTGAAGTCCACTAATTCATCGATATGCGACAGAGGAAAGTCATCCTTCGGACTGGCTTTATTCAAATCCCTGAAGTCCACACATACCCGAATTCTGCCGTCTTTCTTCGGCACTGGAACAATATTGGCCAACCAAGTTAGGTATTCAGATATCAGTAGGAACCCTGCGTCAATTTGCTTGGTGACCTCTTCTTTGATCTTGATAGCCCAGTCCAGGCGGATCCTTCTGAGTTTCTACTTAACTGGTCGGGCCTCAGAGTCAAGAGGGATCCGGTGCTGTACAATCTCAGGATCAATTCCAGGCATGTCTTCGTAAGACCACGCGAAAACATCTTTGAAATCTTTTAATAAAGCGACTAAGCGCTCGCGCTCCTTCGAAGACAACGTGGACCCGATCTAGACCAGCCGCGGGTCCTTCTCAGTACCAACATTAATTTGGGTGATTTCATCAACCAGAGGTTTTACAAATCTCTTATGCTCTTGATCAAGCAAATATTTCAAAACCGGAGGAATTTCTTCCTCGTCGTTTTCATCAAAATTTTGAAAGTCTTGATTAATACAATAAATCAAAGCCACAGAAAAGTACTCAAAGGCCACAGCCATTCCATTCTCATTAATCACTTCCAAGTCACCTGATTCCTCTATTACAACAGACTCAAAGGAAAAAGAAAAAGACGACCTAGACAGGACTATGGCATCCGGGTTGTGATCCCCAGGAATACCGGACTCAGACTCAGACGAGCTGGAACCTGATTCCGACTCCACAGGCTCGGTGGAATCAGATTCTGGCTCACTACCTGACCTTGCTCGATAAGAATCCCTCCTCGTATTGCCAGACGAGGGAGGGTGCGATGGATGCATCCAAAATGTTAAAAGGTGGGCTTACAGCCGTTTCATTCCCGATCATAGACACTAAGAGGTCATCCCCCAAGCACTCATGTACGATCGGAGGATCTGAAAGTAGACAAGCTAGTGCTATCCCCATTTCAATCTCGGTGCTCTCAGAATCCACTTCCTTACACTGCTCAACCTCAGTTGATGGGTCTGTTTGCTCCTCGGCAACATCATCCCCAGACAACTACAAGTCGAAGAAGATCTCAAATCCCGGCAGGTGCCTCTTCTCAGCGTTCAACCATGGCTCTGGGAAGCCACGGAATGGAAAGTCTTCTCCTTCCCAGACAAAGCGTCCGTTTAGGGTGCCCTGAATAGGCCGATGCATCAACTCAAAATGCTTCCCGGCCTGCTTGGCTCTGGCTCTTCCGGCCATCTATTTGCCTTTCCTCACCAAGTCCTCTTTGGTAGGCAGATAGCCTAAACCAAAGGTATGCGGGTTGTGCGACACTTCGGCCGATGTTATAATGCCCTTCCGGCCACTTTTTCCTAGTCCCATCCTGGGGATGTGCTGGAGCTTGTTCATGAGGTACAAAAACTGTGCGCTGACATACAATCCCTCATCAATAGCTAAGATGTTATGTACGACCCGGGCCTCGACTAGGGTAAATCCTGATAAGAACACGTCCTCCGTGCCATGCTCGATTTCCAGAACCGACGTAGACACTTCTGGCGGCGGATGGATTGACGAATTTCCAAAAACAATAGCCACCCCTTTCCCGTGGGGGTATTTCAACACTTGATGTAGGGTGGAAGAGACTGCCTTCACCTGGTGCAGCCACAGCCGCCCTAGGAGTAGATTAAAGGTTGCAGGAACGTCCAAGACATGAAAGTCAATATCATGTTGTCCCGGACCAACCTTAGTCTGAATCTGCACAGTCCCCATCACCTCTCTGCTAGTATTGTCATATGCCCTTATCACCTAGACAGTTGGCACAAAGTTTGCGGGCTTCAACCCAATTGCATCTGCCGTCCTCGATGGGCACACATTAATAGTGGATCCTGTGTCGACAAGAACCACCGGCACCCATTTATCTCTACATTCGATAGAGATGTAGAGAGGTTTGTTATGGTTTGCACCCTCAGGTGGCAGCTCCTTGTCAGAGAAGGTCAACGTCGGGGAACTCCTCCCGGAAAGACCAATCCTACCAACTGCTCAGGCATGGTGTCGATTGAAAGTTTGGCCTTGTCTATTGCAGAAAGGACAGCCTGTCTATGTACTCTTGAAACCATAAGCAGTCCCCAGATGGAGATGTATGCCTGTATCTTCTTAAGCTGTTTCAGCACAGCCTCTTCTTCGAGCAGCTTTTCTTTCTACTTGTCTGCCTCTTTGTCCTTTCCAGATGCCTCTGGTTGATCTAAGTGTGGGGGTTTGAAATACCGCCCGCTCCTAGTCATGTAGTCTACTTTGCCAACGTACCAGGTATCATCCGTTGGCTTTGCCCCCAGTCTTCATTGGTGTGGGCAAGACATAGGTCATCGTCTTCCCACTACATGCCATCGGCAGCCGACAGACACCTGTCCGGCTTCGTTATAACTATTCTTGTGCCCACAGCACCTTCCGTTTCTGTGCTCGCATCACGTTCTGTTCCTGTGAACACAACACGTTCTGTCCCCGCAGGGGCTTTGGCTTTTCTGACTCTCTCAGAATCCTCGATCCTTTCCCGCTCAAACTGCTTCAGTGCAGCCTGCTATTCAGTATCCTCTGTACCCAAGCTGCCCGTGTTCTAAGCAAAATTCTTTACAGCGGTGATCTTCGGCGATGCAAACTGATTCCCAGCCCTTCCGACCACTGTTGATGTCCCCGTCCCTGACGGACCCTGTTCTAGCTGAGGTTGTTCAACAACATCTGGTTGGTCGTCAAGCCACCCAGTAGACTCTGTTGACCCATCTAAATCAAACCAGTTGATTGTCACGTCTCCCGGATCTTGTTCGTTAAAAAACTGAAGGTTAGTAATGTCCTCTTCCAGATCTGCTAGGTCATCTAGCCCCTGATTAGGTCCATCCTCCCGCACTACACAAATCTCTGCCCCCACTAGCAATTCCATATCCGACCTAGCCTGGCCGGCTGATGTAATGTAACCGCTCGGGTTGTACATGAAGCTCGCAGACCCCTCAGGCTCTGTATAATCATTTCCATCTACCCCACAGTCGACCCAATTCTGTCTTCGATAGCCACCACCACCGATTCTGGTTGGGTTTGGGAGATGTCCAACACGCACAAGTCAGTGCTGTCAGGAATGAACACCTCCGGCTTAGGTAGGTGAGAAGGGGTGATATATATGCTAGGGTCGTATGACACAACCCCAGTTTGGATAAAATTGATGTGTTTGAGAGGTGGAGCTTGGTTATGTGGTGGGAGAGGGTTGGTTGTGACATTCGGTTTCTCCGGAGGCACGATCACCCTGTTATCAATGAGATCCTGAATCTCATGACGCAATCGAAAGCACTGGTCGGTGTCATGACCATGCTGTTGGTGAAAGGCGCAGTACTTGGATGGGTTATGGGAAGCAGGAAGTCTGTCTGGTAGTGGCCGCGGCTCTAGGGGCTTTAAGTGCCCTTTCCTGATCAAAACCTCCAAAGCTTTGGACAAAGGCATGTATAGTGGGGTGAAGTTTCTTTGGCCTCGGGGCGGGAATTTGTTTGTTTGTGAGCTACTTTCGGACTCACCGGTGAATGGCGTAGCTGCAAGGGTTCTTCGGGTGGTGGTGGTAGTGACCATACTCACATCTGAAGCTCTAGCAGCTGTAGCACTGCTTGTGCCTGCATTCGTACTGCGGTTGAAGGCCCTCTTGGGCTGCTCTCTATCATGGTCAATCAGACCTTGTTTCATGGCGTCCTCGATTTGCACCCCTATCTCATGTAGATCTGTAAAGGTGAGAAGGGGAAGGACGATCATCTTCTGCATGAGCTTGGGCTGGAGGTTGCGCACAACCATCCGTATTTAGTCCTTGTCGACTGGCCTGATGGTCATCATCGAGGCCTTATCCCTCCAGCGAGTCACAAAATCGGAGAAGCTCTCCTTCGGCTCCTGTCTAGTTGTTTCAAGATTATGAGTTGTGATCTTGATTTGTGTATTATAGGAGTATTGAGCTATGAAGGCCTCAGCCATCTCCTCCCAACTCCTCTTAACAGAGTCTTCCAATTTTGCGTACCAAATAGCCACTACACCCGACAGGGTCCGGCCAAACAGAGAAAGCTTCTGCAATCTAGAGAGGCCCATCGGCCTTAGTATGTCCGAGAACAACCGCAAATGCACCATAGGATCTCTAGACCCGTCGAAACGGTCTATGTGCGGCATTTTAAACTGGTCTGGCAAAGTCACGGCTGAGTCGGTGTACCCATCCTCTATATCCGGAATGGAGTGAGCTCCTTGAGACTTCTTGAACAGCTTTTCTAGCTTGCTTACTTTTAGCGCTGTGGGGTCCACCTCGAACTCAAAGGTGGAATCCGGTAGGTTGTTAGGTGCTTTGGATAGCTGGGGCAGGATTAGAGGCGGAGCCGGCCCTGTTGGAACGTCTGTATCATCCTGGACGTGTGCAGTCTCCCCAAGTATGGGAACTCTTGGTAGGGGAGGAGCTTGGTGTGAAGCAAATGCTTCGGTTTGCTGCTGTAGCCTAGCAATTACCTCTGCCTATTGGGCCATAACCTCAGCTTGGTGTGTGGCAAATTCTGTTTGACGGGCAGCATCCTGCTGCATGGCTTTCATACTTTCCTGGAGCTGACGCATCATCTCCTCTATACCTGCCATACTGTGCTGATCTAGCTGAATAATCGATATATCTATCCCTACAGTAGAAACTGAGACCTCAGCCTGACTGTTTACTGGTGGGGTAGACCACTGATCTGGCGACCGCTGTACCGATACACTGCACCTTTTTGACCTCCGTCTGGTAACCGGGGGTAAAGAAAGGAACACTGTTTGTCTGTCTATCAGATCCCTGGTTCGATTAAGTCTACGACCTCTAACCCAGAGTGCTCGGGAAATATCTACCTGGTTGGATGCAATTGTGCTAAACTACCTTGCAAAAAGATAAATAAAGCATAATAATGAAATAATAAGCAGAAAAATGGACAGCATAACAGCTTAAACAAAGACAACACACAGTTGGCAAACACAAGCTGGAAGAACTGTTCTCAACCACTGATCACTGTTCCCAAATCACTGTCCTAGATTTGAATCTGATACCCGCAGGTAAAACTAATTCCCAAAATACTGATACTGATGCCCGTAGGCCTGATACCCAGACTTGCAAACTGATACATGCATTCCTGTAGAGGCTAACTCTAAAGGCACATAGCAAGTAAGTGAGAGCCAAAAACACCCCTATGTTGGCGTAGGGTTTCACTGTCCTATTTTGTCAGGAACTAGGGTTTCACTACGCACACAGCGGTTTCAAACAACCTACGATCGGGTAAGCAACATGTCCTAGCTTGGAATGGTTACTACGGATTCCGATATGCACTAGGTCGAATGGTCAAAAAGGGTGCCTCGGTAAAAATCGGGGTTTTTGTGTTCTCGTCGTGGCAGAGCCCGTAACCGGTCAGCCTTATGGCACGCTTTTCAAAGCGAGCCTCTGGCAAACCGTTAAGGAATAGCATACGGCAAACACGGTGTCCAAGGTGCACAGATGCAAATGCAATGCAAAGAAGCACATAAGTGTAATCAAAACAAGATATCATGAATTCGAGTCAAGTTCTCTAAATTCCCAGCAGAGTCGCCAGAAACTGTAGATGTGCCCGAACGTCCGGGCTCCGCGCGCAAATCGGCGTGGAATCCGTTTTGTTCATTGGACTACAGCTACAGTTCAGACTCAATGTCACGGTTCTGAATCTAATCTCGCAAAGTGCAATGCAAGACCAATAAATCACCAAAGAGTCCAAATCCGGCAAATCATTTTGGAAAACTGATTTTTGTAAAGAAGTGTCAAACATGGACTGCTTTGCCAGATACAGAGTCACTACCTAAATATTTTATTTTGAGAAATTTAGGAAACCCTGACTCATGCCTAAGGCCACGTATCCGTCATCACCAAAGTTGCCTCGGCTCGGGAACTTGGGTACGAGAGGGGAAGGTCATGCAATGAGCACCCCCGCTCGTTCGATCAAAGGATCGGCCTTTACTAACATGATAGCTTATTTTTTAAAACACATGCATTCTTATTCCGGTTCATTAGCTAGCTTACTACGTGATGCGCACAGCATACAAGTATAGACTAGATCGCCTAAATTGGAACAAAACATCTCATGTCTGTTTGTTTGAAAATGGTTTGAAAGTGCTACCCGCAAGTAGGCTAAGTCGTGGATTTGCCACCCTTGAGTGAGCTTAGAAAACATGATTTTGCCACCTCAAGTGGGCTTAAAAACTCGTATTTCGATGAATTGTTCCAATTCAAGTAATCTAACCTTCACCTACAGGCATTCAGGAAGTTATATCAACTAAGCAAATAGCCCCATGGCAAGCATGCTATCATGTCAACACTCACACTCATGCAAGATGCTAAAGCGTAAAAGCTTACCTAGTACTCCGAGCCAAAACAATAGCTAGTTAGTAATCAATGCATGATCCTAGCTATGTTAAGATGGCTAATGCAACACATGCAAAACACAACTAGAAATAGGCTCGGCTATTCTAAAATGGCATATGAGATGCAACAATTGATACATGTATTCAACTTGGAATTGAAATACGATGCAGTTTGTATGATGTGCCGAGCCCGGTGCATGCAAGACAAATGAATGAATGCAAACATGCGAGCATAAAGATGCTAATTGAAATATGCCATAATCTAACCACTGAAAGTGGATAAATAAAAGGGAGAAAGACGTGGGGTTGGAAGATATTCACACACTCACGCACACTTATTACAAAATTCGCCCTCTCGACGGAGGGTCCGAATAAATACGCTAAGCTAGCTATGCTAAACTATTCTAATTAATCTAATAATTTAATCAGACTAATTATTACACAACCGAATTGAATAACTAGCTACAACTAATTATTACAGAACTCTTAACTAATTAACAAATTAATTAATTAACTAGAAATTCAAGCTAACTAATAAGAAAAGCAATGAACAATGCTGCCTCAGCTCCGCTTGAAGTTAGAAGAGGATGCATGCTCGGTTGCCGTCCTGAAAAGCTCTCCAAATGCTCTCTTGAGGCTCTGTCTGCAGGGTGTCTCCAAGAACTAGCTGTTGAAACTTACCAAAACAGTGCTGAAGAGTGCACCAGTGGCCTGCCGGCCATGAGGAGCTGCTGCCGACCATCCTGCCGGCCAAGAATGCACACTGCCGGCCATCAACAATGCACTGCTGGCCATCTGTGTGAAACTACCGGCCACTGGTGTGCTGTGACAACAAGCTGCAACAGAGCGTAAAATAGAGAACAGGGAGGGTCTCCCAAGGGTATGTATGCACTATGCCACTCCATATCGCCTCAAAACATCAAGAGAGAGGCATAATCGGATCCAAGACCATCAATCACTCATCTCGATGCATAATGGCCAAAGATCTAACTTGTGCACATTTCAATGTAAAATGAATGCACAAAAACACATAAATGCCTAGAACTCTATCATGTTTAATCAAGAGCGTGAGTGTCGGCGACCGAGAATTGAGTCACGTTTTATCACTTCAAGTATGAAAAGTCCCTCGTTTCTCGTGTTTGGCTTAACACCCAAGCCAAACACAATGCAATACATGTAACATGGAGATGCCAAATGTAATGTAGCAAGCATGCAAAATGCAATGCAACCTAGACATGCAAACATGCAATGTACCAAGCATGCAAAATGCAAACATGTAATGTAATAAGCATGCAACAACAATGCCGACAACAAACATGTGACAACATGCAATCTAACAAGTATGCAACAACATGCAAGATGGATAAGCATGTGACAACATGCAATCTAACAAGTATGCAACAACATGCAAGATGGATAAGCATACAACAACATGCAAGATGGATAAGCGTGCAACAACATGCAAAGATGGACTTAAACCAAAATGGCCAGACCTTAGCCATGCCCAAATCAGTGGCCAAAACACCATAACCAAGGCACCAAAAGGGCAAAACACACATGTGCACATATTGGTGCATAAACTATGCAACAATGCACAATCCTCAAACATGAGCAAGGTGTGACAAACATGAGAATGTGGCAACACAATAAGCTCTGAAATTATGTGAGGAATGATGCCAAATCATGCACACAAGTCAAGCATAGCATGCAAGAAAGCTTAAACCTTGAAACTAGCAAAGAGACTTAAGCCATGGCTATACAAGACAAGCCCCAAAGGGCCAAGGGCAACCAAAACAGTCCCAAGGCAGGTCAAAATAAGACCAAAAACTTGCTTGAAGCTAGCCAACACAAGCTAGAACAAAACTCCAAAGAGCATGACGCATGCAAGGCTAACAAGGGGTATTACACTACACCTATTACAACCAAACATGGCATGGTTTAACCAACATAAAACAGAGTTATGGCATGTCAAAATAAGCCCAAAAATCCACTGAGATGGCATCCCAAAAGCCTAAGTATGATGGCATGCACAATGATCCATTCTTGAAGCATAAAACACCAACTCTTCGAAGCATCAAAAGGGTGATAAATGCAAGTGTATGGCTACACTACATGGACTGAAATCACACATGGAATGATGCCAAATCATGAAAATGGTCTAAGCAATGCATGCTAATGACTTGGACACTTAAAGCTAACAAGCTAGATTGAACCGTGGCTATACAAAACAATGCATGCATGCCTAAAACAACATGAAACAGAGCTCAAGCATGGTAAAACATGACTACAAGCGTCTTTGAGTTGAGCCAAAACATGTAAGGATGATGGTCCAAAGACAAGATGCATGTTAAGGCAATAGAGAGGATTACACTACAAGTGCATGATGCATGTAAGAGGCTATCAAACCAACTTAAATAAGAGTTATGACATGTCAAATGATGGCCAAAAATTCACTGAAATGAAGCCAATACATGCTAGAAAGACATGCTACTTTAATGAGCCACAAATGGGATTACACTACACATACAAGGAACATGTAAGAGATGACCAAACCAGCCATGGAAAGAGTCGAGAAAGGTCCTAAAAGTCACAAAAAAAGTGCCTGAACCAAGCCTCAAAAGTATAGAGATGCATGCTCCTTTGATAGGCCAAAAATACAAGCAAACAAAACAAGAAGGAAGGGGTCACCCCCCTCTGATTTGAGGCCTCAAAACCACATGCCTACCTCTGAGAATCAACTGGATTTCAGTGGCTAAAAGGCCAAACAAAGACTAACCCAAAGGCCTTAAGGCATGGCACAAAACAAGGCCAAACAAGGCAAACAAGAGGGTAGAAGACCCTCAACACCAATAAGGCCTTAAACAATCATCAAAAGCACTTAAATACAGAACTTTTTTCAGTTGAAATGAAGGCCTAAAACAATATGCAAGGATGGCCAAAATAGAATACAAATAAGAGATTAAAAAAAGGATATACTCACCCTTGAAGCTCAACTTCGAAACCAGCAACCTCTGAGGCCAAAAACCAACTTTCAGAGCTCAAGTAACACTCCCAAGAACCTCAGCTCAAAGATGGTGGTGTATCACTAAGCGTTGTAGTGCAAAAGTGGAAGAAAAATGGACTTTAGAGCACAAACAACACAATATAGAGAGAGAGAATGCGACATATAGAGAGAGAGAGAGAGATACAACTTCTCCAAAATTTGCTAAACCTCTGATAGAGAGGAAGGGCCTCTCCTTGTATAGAAGAAAGCAATGCAAAGCTTGTTAAACAAGCTTGGAAAGAGCTTCATCTCTCCATACACATGTATGGAGAAGGGATGAGTGAAAACCAGCTGGCTCAAAAGATCTAGAGTGAAACCTGCTGAGACAAGTGTTCTACCGGCCATCAGTGGTGGCCGACAGTGCCTCATTGATGGCCGGCAGGCTTCATCAATGGCAAGCAAGGGAAAATGCATGGCCGGCAGTGGCAGAGGGTGGCCGACAGTGCACCAAGAGAAGAAAGTTAAAAGGGGCCACACATGGTCCAAAAATGGGGCAGAGAGAATACAGGGTTTGGAAAGCTCAAACCTGCGACGTTCCGCCGCGAAAGTCGAGTACTCGACGAGCAATCGAACTTGTGGGTCGATGTACCTGCAAGCACAACCAAGTCTTGAGGATGGTCAAAAATGGGGTGTCCACAATGATAAAGAGGGCAGAAAGGACCAACATCCTCTGAAAACACTCTGTTTGTGCTTTATTTCTTTTTTGTTGCAATAGGGCAAACCCCCAAAACAGTGGTTGACCAGCCACCAAACCATCTAGCTGACCACTTTTTTTGGCCGGCCGACCACTTCATTTTACACAAGTAGTGCCAGTTTCAAGGCAAAACAAAGCAGAGGCTGGGGTTAAAACAGTTCAATTTTCTGACTGTAGAACAGAACAGTTCTAGCAGCAAAACTGAGAAGTTTTCGGGCGAAAATTCATGTTCATGCATATGCAATTTCTCGCTTCTCGGGGCTCATTAAATTAATGCTAATAGTAGTATGTTGTACCAAGATTAGTAGATTCATTTGAATTTGTAATAGCCAGTTACTTAGTTAATTAATTTCGTGTTGTACTTAAATAAATTTAGATTCATTCAATTTGAAATAATTAGTTAGTATAGCTAATTTATTTGGTGTTGTAATAAGTAGTTAATTAGGGCACTTGGACATTCGGACCCTCTTGCATGAGAGAAAAGTTTGTAATAATGTGTGTATGTCTTCCAACCCCCATTTTTTCTCCTTTTTATTTATCCGCTTATGATGGTTGCATTCATGTTTTGATTTTATAACATTACCATGACTTGTATCCATTTTTGCATGCATCGGGTCCGGTTCATCATTCTAACCAATACTGTCATTTCCTACTTAATTGAATACGTGTGATATCGTATGCTTTGAGTTGAGTCATATGCCATGTTAACAAATCGAACCTCATAGTTGCATTTTGTATGTGTTGTATTAGTCACTTGCAGTTGAGCATGCATTTTTCTAATGATTTTACTTCTTTTGGCTTGCCTTGGTTGAGTACTAGGTGAGCATTTATTGCTGTTGCATATTGTATGAATGTTACTGTTGCCATATCAAGCATGTTCCATGAAGCTAAGTGCTTATTTGATATACTTATTTGAATGCCTATGGATGGAGGCTTTTTGCTTAAGTTGGGACAAATTGATTAAAATACATATGAGATTATTTTTTCAAGAGGTACATATTCAAAACACTTTTGCCAAAATAGACATGAAATCAAAGCGTTCCAACTTTTGTGAATTAGTCTATACTTGTTTGACATCACCTAGTAAAAATAGCATAATAATCGAAACAAAAGCATATAATATAAATAAAAATCACATCATGATTAGTAGAGACCGATCTTTGATCAGGTGAGTGGGGCGCTCAATTCATCACCTTCCCCTCTCATACCTAAGTTCCCGAGTCGAGACACTTTGGTGATGACGGACTAATGGCCTTTTGGCATGAGTCACAGGTTTCCTAAATTTCTCAAAAATATTTTGGTGGCGACTCTAAAATCTAACGCTGCAGTTCATTTTTGGCATATTTGATTCAAAATTGATTTTTAAAATGGTTTGCCGCATTTGGACTCTTTTGTGTTTATTCGTTTCACATGGCAGTTGTGAAACCAGATTCAGAACCACGGGAGTCTGAACTATAGGGCTATCGTATTCGAGGAGGCTAAACCCCTCTGTGGAGCACAAAAAGCAAGCTACAAGGTGTAGAGATGGAAATTCTTTGGAGTTGAGAAGCTTTCTTGTTTTTAGCATGGGGCCACCTTATATGTAGATGAAATGTCATCGTTGTATTAAGGGTTTCCTTTATGTAATTTATAAGTCTATGGGCATGTTTATGAAACTGTAATTATTTTTGCATCATACGTATGAACAAAAGAGAATTTCCTTGTTTTGAATTAATCATTTGTTTATCGCTTCTGCAAGTTTTATTATAGAAATGGACTTAAATAAAGGCATTTGGTAATAAATTCGAATAATAAAATCTGGTGCATTACTGTATCGAACCCTAGATTATGGCTGTGAACAGCCACCAAACCCTAGGTCTTGTCCCTATCAAGAACCTCCCGAAGTCGCTCACCATCACAGATCTCTTTTCGGCGTCGATGCACGGTTTTGACACGATAGTGCTATCTCATTTCTAATATGTATGTATGTATATATATGTATGTATGTATATCCATGTACATTATCGATGACAATGATGATGTCGAGGTCGTCATCGGTGAGGTTCTACCAGCATAAGATCTTATTTTCATAGCATCATCGTCTCCGGTGTTGAGAGGTGTTGAATTTGAGTGAGACCACCACTTCTTTCTTCATATTTGATTTTAGATCTGATTGGAATCGAAGAAGAAGAGTTTGAACAGGTCTCTCGTCGTCGTTATCTCTAATACACTCTTTGGTGACTTTATCAGCGACTTTTGCAAATTTATTGGAAGAGTAGTTGTTGAAGCTAGGAGAAAATGTGAGAGCTTCACTGTCCTCATAAGTTTTACAGAGGTCTAATCCTGATGTGTTTTTAGACTTGTCGATGTGTTTTCAAATCTACCTAGATTGATTTACAAAGCGCCTCAGCCTTACTGTGGCTTCTGTTGTTGTTGGTGGGTGATTTGGTTTAATAGATAAATATGGGTATGTGGGTGTGTGTAGGTGAACTGTTCAAATTTGACACCGATTAATCAAATGGTTGTTTTCATTCTTCTTTGACTTGGAAAACAATTTGAATACATAACTCCAAAAGGCTTAGTTATTGAACAAATAGGAAAAATTTGTACAGATAAAATTATACAAATAAGAGAATATTTGAACATGTAGTCAAAAAAATTAAATAGATAAAATATTTGAACATATAGTTAAAAAAATAAACAGATAAGAAAATATTCAATAGATAGATTAAGGGGCAAAATTGAAATCAAAATGTCTTCCAAAATAACAAAATATACTTTTTACCAAACTATTTCACAAAGTGTAAATTTCTCACCAACAAAAAATAACTATTAGACCTAATGCCTTACATAATAGTGTAGACACTCCGTTTTTTACGGCCCTTTAAGACTTGGATGTTCTTGCAGGTACATCTGATGATGAGTCTGCTTGATTGCCGAACGCTCGAAGTCTCTAGTGGAATGCCACAGCGTTAAGCATTTCAAACCATGCATCCATTTTGTCTCATCTTTGGACCATGCCTGGGTCTTTTCAGCCTGAAGTTTTTGATGGCCTACCAGCCATCCTTGGAGGTGCCGGCCACCACTTCTCCTTCGCGGGCCATTGATGTGCATTGCTTGCCATCAATGAAGCCTTGCCGGTGACCACTAATGGTCGGCCAGCCACCATTGTATGCTGTAGATATTTGTGATATTTTGTGCTAGCTATTTGCACAGATTCATGCATCTTCCTACATATGTGTGGCTAGATGTTTGTGAGGGAAATTTGTATTTTCTATATATAGGACCCCTCTCTCTCATGTGTGGGGGTTAGAAAAATTTGAGACATACAAATTTTCTCTCTCTAGATTTCTCTTTCTCTTTTGCAAAATTGTGTGTGTTTGCCTAGTTTCTCTACACTTTTGCCTACATCTCCTAAACCAAATCCTCTCACCTTTGAGCTAAGGTTACTTGGGGTCTTCTTGGAGCTCTTGAAGGTGGTTTTAGTTTGGTTTTGTGCCTAGAATTGCCATTTGCTTCAAGAGGTAGTTTATTTGCTTTGTATACTTGTTTTGCATATTTGTTTTCCTATCCTTTTCAACTATTTTGGAGCTGGTTTTAAATTGTAAAAAGCTCTGTTTTGTGGTTTAAACATGGTGGTTTGAGCCATTTTTTAGTTAAGGGGTGGTTCACCCTTCTTGCTGCTTAATTTATAAAGCTTTTATGCCTTTATCCATCACTTTCAAACCAACTTTTTTGGACCTTTTAACCACTGAATTTCAGAAGTTATTTAGTGGCAAAAAACTTATTTTGAAGTCTTAAATTAGAGAGGTTAGCCTCCCCTTCTTGTGTCTTGTTTGCATGCTTAGTTAGCTTTACATGTTAGCATGTTTTTCTAGCTTAACTTAGCTTAAGTCTAGCATGTTTTAGCCTCTGAAATAGCGTGCTTTAGCTCTGTTTTGGGCTGTTTGGTTCATTTGAACTTTGTTTTGTGTAGTTGTAGTGTAAATCCTTGCACTAGCTTGATGTTTTAAGGCTTTAAACATCATTGGTGTGACTTGGCTACATGTTTTTAGTGATTTTATCCCTCAATTTCAGCACCTAAATCTCTGTAACCTCCCTCTTTGCTTCACTCTTTTATTTGCTTTTTAGGGTTGTTTCAAACTTGGGATCCTTTAAGCTTGAGATTGAAGTCAAGCTCAATGGTTTAATCCTCTTTGAGGGTTCATTATCAAAGGCATGATCTCTCTCTTGCCTTACATTATCCCTTGGTTGACACTTCCTTCACTTTAGAGGACACTCACCAATGGACAAATTGATTAAAGAATGATTTAGTAATTAAAATGTGTAAACAAAATTGACAAGTAAAAGTGACAAGATAAGCATGTCTTTGTGTTGCATTGCATGTGTTCAAATCAGGCATTAATTTGAACACAAGGAAAATGGGACATTTCATACTCAAAAGTGATGAAATGTGCCACTTTCCTAGGTCTCTATTGCCTTTGATCATGCATGATAGGGTGGTGGTCTTGTTGGTCATATTTGTGCATTTATCGAAATTGTACAACTTGGATATTTGGCCATCATGCAATGAACTTGCTTGATTGGTGGTTTTTGGATCCAAATGTGTCACTCCTTTGATATTTTGGGATGATAAGGAGGGATACAATACAAACAAATCCTTGGAAAAATCCTCTTTTTGCTCTGTTTGTACTCTGTTGCAGTATGATGACCCAGTGCATCAGTGGCCGACAGTCCACCATTTATGGCTGGCAGTGCATCATTTCTGGCCGGCAGGACACCTCCCTGGCTGGCAGATGGCCAGCAGCATCCATTTATGGTCGGCAAGCCACTGATGTAAACCTCAGCGAAGATTTGGTAAGGTTGAGCCGCAAGGTTCTAGAAATGCTCAACCCTTCAAACAGAGACTTTCGAGAGCAAAACGGAGGTCTTTTCGGGGCAAAAACCTAGCATGTGCATCTTCCACTTCCCGAGGCGGAGCAGTGGCAGCATAGTTTAATGTCTTAAATGCTTAGTTCGTGTACATTTGTGTTGTCAATTAATTAATTAATTTACTAGTTAGTAAAAGTGTTGTTATAATTAGTCTAATTAGCTTAATTAGATTAGCTTAACTTCGATTAGCTTAGCTCTTATTCATTCGGACCCTCCTTCACGATGGCCTAATGTTGTAATAAGTGTGCGTGCGTGTGTGTATGTTTTCCAACCCCACGTCTTTCTCCCTTTTATTTAATCGCTTTTGATAGTTAGATTAGGGACATATTTCAAATAGCATACCTTATGCTTTATGTTTGCATCCATTCATCTTGTTTTGCATGCACCGAGGCTCGGCGCATCATTCAAATTGCATTGCAATTTCAGTACTTCTTTGAATAATTGTTTAATCGCATGTAATGAAATTGCTTCATATGCTATATTAATAGCCGAGCCTATTAATCGCTTATTGCATATGTTGCATTAGGCATCTTGTATAGTTAGGAATCATGCATATTTTTATAATTCATGTCTTCCTAGCTTGGAGTACTAAGTGAGTTTTATACTTTAGCATACTTGCATAAGTGTGAATATTTCCATGATTAGCATGCTTGTCATAAGGCTATGTGCTTAAATACTAAACTACATGAATGCATGTGGATGAAGGCTCGTTGTTTGAATTGGAACGATTCAACAAATGTGCGTTTTAAGCCTACTTTGTTGAGTGGCAAATCATGTTTTAAGCCCACTATGTTTTGTGGCAAATCCGCAAACTTTAAGCCCACTTAGGATGGCAAATTCAAACCATTTTCACAAACAAATATGAGTCGAACTGTTTTAAATTGAGCAAACTAGTCTATATTTGATTGTGTGCATCACATAGTAAAGTTAGCCTAATAACCAGAATAAGAATACATAATGTTGATAAAAATCATATCATGATTAGCAGAGACAGATCTTTGATCGGGCGAGCGGGGGTGCTCAATTCATGACCTTCCCCCCTCGTACCCAAGTTCTTGAGCCGAGACAACTTTGGTGATGACGGGCACATGACCTATAGCACGAGTCAGTGTTTCCTAAGTTTTCCCAAAACAAAAAATATTTAGGTGACGACTCTGTATCTGGCAAAGCAGTCCACTTTTAGTACTTTTTGATTCAAAATCCATTTTCCAAAACGATTTGCCGGATTTGGACTCTTTGGTGTTTATCAGTTTCACATTGCACTTGTGAGATTAGATTCAGAATCACGGAAGTCCGAACTGTAGAGCTTTCATTTCGAGTTTTCAAAAAGGGACGCGAAAAAGTCGAGCTACAAATAGCCATATTGGATTTATCAACAATTTTCACCATTTTTTATTACAAAATGTATGAATTTATTACAAAAAGTATTAATTTTTTTCTCAACATGAAAAGTATTAACTTTAATTATAAAAATTAGTGATTTTTACTATAAAAATCATAATTTTTTTTATAATGTGCACATGCACATAATAATATTTTTCTTCGTTTAATAAATTCCAATACTCATATATCTAATGCAATACCAACAACAAAAGTAATACATTAAATAATAAGACGTGGAAAGTGTAGATTATTACTTATTAAATCATAAAACTATTAAATAGTGCTTATTCAAAGCTGACCTCTTATTATTTTACAAACGGTAATGATACATTCTACTAAAAGTAGTGTTTTAAAGCATCATTAATGAGTTGACAAGCACTTTAACAAAAAAAAAAAAAGAAGACACAAGCAGTAGATCCTATCCACTGTCACATTACTAATGATACTTTTAGAGCACTACTTTTAATGGTCTCAAGCATTATTGTTTTACAAATCAAAGACACGTGACAAACAAACAGTTCATCATATATAAAACAATAATAAAAGACTTATTGTCTTTATGCCGTTGATTTCTAAATCAATGAGGAGGTCCATCGTTGTAATTATTTACAATTATTCCCGGTATTTAATGATTTTATTTTTTAAATTAAAAATATTGGCCCATTGACCCAATACAGTATATCTTTCGTTATTGGTGTTGTGGACCCATTGGTGGGTGCCGCTATTTGAACCTTTTATATCAAATCATCAATTCTAATTATGCAAAATGATAGAGCAGTATATTTTTAAATCTATTTTCTAAATTTCACGATGTGTAAGTGAAATGATAGATTGATAATTAGAAAATATATAAGATAGACAAATAACACATGAGAGTGATTGGTTAATTTATCATTGAATTTGAAATTTGAGTTTAATTTTATGATTTGACTAGCACTATTTTCCCATTATATTATGTTCTAAGTTGTTCTGAATATGAGCAACATTAAAGATTTACAATTTGGATTTTTAAATTTACCTAAAATGATATGGCAAGAGAAGTAGGTCCAACGGAATTGAGTATATGGCTAATAAAAAATTCATATGTATCTGGCCACATCATTATAAATCAAATTGTGAGAGGTTTTTGTGAATCTTAAACATTTTCCCTCTAAATATTGTCACTTTTTACTATTCCCAAACTACCCTTGTACAATTACCTCCCATGAATCATGAGTATCAGATACTAATACTTTTTGAATACTCGCAGATACATATTGGATACTTAATAAAAGTATCAGATATTTCTTAATTAATTTTTTTATTAATTTTGAAGTATCAAATATTTTAAGTCACGTATCACTTTTACAAAATTAAAATCGTACAATTTCTTGTATAGTATTATAATATAATATAATATAATTGTGAAGATAAATATAAGAATATAATTTTCAATACTTTGCTTAATTCTCTGATAATAGGAAAATTTATCCAAAATCTCATATGTGAGAATGTTAATCTATTTAATCTTAAGAGTTTTCTTGTGAACCAATTAGTTCTTTTTGTTTTGAAAAGTTGTATTTATTTAATTTGGTGTTATTTGAGTTTAAGTGAATGTCCTTTTGTGATTCATTTTTTTAATTTTCTGATTCGCTTTTGGGATGAGAATGGAAAGATGAGGTGTGGAAGATTCTTTTTGAGAGGATTGGTGGCTGAAATGTTGATTGTTGAGCGTGCAAATTTATATTTCTATTAGTGTAATTTTTTGGTATTACACTGGAATATTGCATTTGAGTACTACGTTTGGAAAAAATACACTAAGAAATTTTTGTGTGTTACATTGATTGGAGTAACATGTTTGAAAAAAATACACTAAGAAATTTTTGTGTGTTACATTTATTGGAGTAACATGTTTGAAAAAAATACACTAAGAAATTTTTTTAGAATGTTACATTGTTAAATTTGAAAAAAATATATTAAGAAATTTTTTAGTATATTATATTGGAGTGTTACATTTGGGAATAGTACACTAAAAAAATGTTATATTAATTAGAGTGTTACGTCTGGAAAAATACATTAGGAATGTTACGTTGTTACATTTGATAAAAATACTATAAGGAGTCTTTTAGTGTATGTTATATTGGAGTGTTACATTTGGAAAAAGTACATTAAGATTTTTTTTTAATATTACATTGATTGGAGTGTTATGTTTGAGAAAAATACACTAAGAAATTTTTGTGGAATGTTATGTTGTTACATTTGAGAAAGGTACACTAAGGAGTTTTTTAATGTATTACATTGGAGTGTTACGTTTTCGGAATGTTACATTGGAATGTTATGTTTGAGAAAAGTACATTAAGGATTTTTTTTTTTTTTTTGAAATATTACATTTAGTAATTTTTACATTATGAGAAAACTCGCATTTGTCCCTCAACACATAACACACGTATAGGGGTGTAAACGGTTCGGTTTGATCGGTGTTAAGAGTACATTTATCACTGAACTGATCCTTTCGATTTTTATGATTGAAAAACCGATACAGACCAGATGCTATAATTCGGTTTTGTTGGTTTGATGTAGAAGAAAAATTTACATGAAATTTTAAAAGGTTTTATAATAGATTATAGAATTTTACATTGAAAATAAATAAAGAAAATATATGAAAATTGCTCTATAAATGTTTTTCTCTCTAATTTTTATCACAAAAGTGTATTATAATAATTACTTGTCATATGATGTTCAAGAAATTATACTATAAAAATATTTTAATATAATATTCAGTTGGTTCGGTTTGCACCAGTATAAGAAGTTTTAAAACCGAATCAGACCATATGTTATGAAAAACAAACCGAAAACTAAAATTTTGATCAGTTGACTCGATTTTATCGATTTTTGTTATATTCTTGCACACTCGCACTTATACTTGACTCTTTATGTAATTCACCCTAGATTGAGATTTTTGAATCCATAAGAAAAAATAGAAGATCAAACAGTTCATAAAATCACTATTTGGGATTTTTTGGCGCTTCACCCTTAATAATAACATAGTGACTTAAAGTAATATATTTTGTCAAATTTATGTATCCTTGATTGCATCATACATGTCCCTTATAACTACATAACTAATAAGAGAATATAACGATAGTTAAATTAAATATTAATAAATAACTAAGCAAATAAACTTACATACAATATTTTTTACTAGTATAAAAGGAAAAAATACAAAAAAAAGTTGGATTTATTGACAATTTTTGCTATTTTTTATTGCAAAATGTATAAATTTATTACAAAAAATATTAATTTTTTCTAAACACAAAAAATATAACTTTAATTACAAAAATTAATAATTTTTACTATAAAAATCGTAACCTTTTTATAATGCGTAAGTGCACATAATAAATTCCATGAACCTAACTAGATATTTTTCTTTGTGTAATAGATTACAATACTCATATACATATTTAATGCAATACTAGCAACAAAAGTGACGCATTAATAATAAGACGTGATAAGTGTAGATTATTACTTATTAAAACATAAAATTATTAAATAGTGCTTATTCAAAACCGACCTCCTAATAAGTATTTCATTATTTTTTACAAATCAAAGCACATCAATGAGAGGCACAAACAAACAGGGAGATTTTATTTACACTCAAAAAATCATTAAATACTCTTAATTTCTAAGTATATCTTATTTAATTATTTAAAATTTTGTTTTACTCTCGTTACATCCTATTATTTTTTTCAAATTACTCTCAAAGTAAACCCAAATAATAAATAATAAACAAACTAAATTATTTCAAATCTTTTCTCCAAAAAAAAAAAAAGTCAAACTTATATATACATAAACATTATAAATACAGAAAAAACCAAGCTTTTACATAAGCATTATAAAACTTTTCAATACAGAAAAAAAAAATTACATTATAAATTATCCACAAAAATGCTCGTGAAAAAGTAAAAACCAAGCTTATAAGCACATAAGTATCAAGCACTAACAAAAAAGAGTAGTTCTCAAATAATGTACTATTTAAATGACAAAATAAAAACAACTTCAATAATATGTTTTTGTTAATTTAATTACTAGGCCCTTTAATTTTTTTTTTAAAAACGATACAGAAAATAATTAATGGTGCTCTACAAAAATTGTGAAGTCCTTTATATGAATACTTACCTCCTTTTTTTATAGGTTGCTTCAAAAAACTATTTTAATTAGTACTCTCATCCATTATTTGATTTTGTTCAAACTTTCTTCTAAGGTTTAGGGTTTCTAAATCAAAAACCTAAGTGATTCGTGATTAGATCAAGAATTAATTATACCAATCCCCAAACAATTAAAACTAACAATCTAAATCATCAAACACGTACGAATGTGATTTAGATTGTTGTTTCATAAACAATAAATAGACACCAACGATTTTTATGTGGAAAAAAAAATCACTATTGGAGCACCTCCAATTGTGATTAAAAAACCACGGGCGAAACGCCACAAATCAATCCACTATGGAGAAAAGAAAGAATACAAAATACCAAAACAAATTACCCAAACTCTGTCAATTTGTCTTCAACGCTTTGTATATCTTCCACCGCAACCTACGTCTCAGGACTGATTAGATTGATGTTGATTCCACAACATCCACGTCAACTCAATGACTGCGCACAACTTCGAACACCTTCGAACACTCCACGCTTGAATCTCTGGATTCCACCGAAGAAGAACACTCTTGAAGATGATCACTTAAACAACCCTTTGATGTGAATTAACAAAGCACATGAGTTTAATACTCGAGTAAACATTAAAGGAAAACTAGCAAAACAGCCTCTAAAAGAAAACCCTAGAGCTCCCAAAACAGATCTAGAAGACTTAACTCTAAAAAAAAACTTAAAAACATATGTATAAAGAAAGACGGGCCGCGTACCCCGCTCGAGTGCAAGACTTGCCACTCGAGCGGAGTCACTAAAACGCGTGTGATTAAAATAGGTCTCCGCTCGAGTGTAAAAGCACGCCTCCCAGTATTTGTGCAGACAAGCCAATCTACTGAGAGGGTGCAATCTCTGCTCGAGTGGGAGCGCAAATGTTCTCGCTCGAGCGGGAAAACCAAAACCAATGAAAAATTTCAACTTTATAAAACAGAGCTTGTTCGCGGAATTGGCAATAAGTATGGATCTAACAATCTCTCCCTTTGTCAATTCCTGAATAAAACTTTTCTTCCAATTTTTCCTAAACACACACGCACTAGACACACTCACTAACACAACCTATTAGACACAAAAAAAACACCGCGATAAAAACACAAATGCTATGCTGATCTAATAGAGAAACATTTTGAACAAAGTAGAACCATCCATCACAAAAACCATTTTACCATCCACCTGGGAAACAGCGAGCAACATACCCCAAAAACCAAAACTGTGGAACTCCATATGATAATAAAAGCAACCAATATACATGGGATATGAAAGCTTAAAAAATAAACAAGCAGATCTAATATCCAACAAAGAAAAACTCAAAAAATAAACAAGCAGTTCAAATATCCAAAAAATAAACAATGTATCCAAAAGCAGTTCTAAAATCCAAAAATGAAACAATAATTTTGTCCATTTTTGGCCGGGAGTCAAACAAAACAGTCCAAGAAAGATCACAGTCAAGGATAAGCGGAAGGAAGATGAGGCTGCTGAAACTGAAGCAATGAGATAATCTGAGCAAGCTAAAGAGTAGTCTGGGCAGCGAACTATTCCAGATGTCCAAGTCGGCCATCCAAGGCATCAAGGCGAGCATCCAGGTGATCTAACCGCTGAGTCACGGGCTGCTCAAAACGGCAAAGCTAGCCACGAAAGGTCCGGGGATGATCATCAACCTCCTTTACACCAGCTGTCGCTACATCAATCCCCGCCTCCTCAGCTAGACTATCCTCAGCACCTGTAGAAGGACCGGCCCTGGAAGACTCCCCTTAACATGTGTCCGACTTTGAGAAACAGTTTTCTTAGTAAAGGGTTTAATAGGTGTGGCATACTCATCGTCCTCGAAGATAGGGACCTCAAGGCGAGACAGAATTCGGTTGATCAAACAACCATAGGGCAATCCTAATTGTTTGTTCCCAAAAACTGCAATCATTTTTCGATGAATAAGGATGGCAAGATTGATGAAGAGATGGTGAGCTATACAGAAGAGAACAAAACCTTGTTGTTGATTGATTTCAGAACAATGAGTGGTGACTATGATATTTGCATAGACAATAAGATTAAGCAGACAAAACTAGAGAAGGAGTTCAAACGGTTTAATTAAAGTGCCCTTGACCCAATTACGAGGCGCACCACACAAGGCAGCGGCAACCTCATTGAAATCACATGTGGAAGGAAAAACTCGGTCAATGCCTAAGAGCTCTCTAATAAGATCAAGAGTAACAGACTTAGACCAAACCCAGGTCTGAAAGGAAGGGTCAATATCATCAATACCCTTAATGTTACAATAAAACTCGCGGACCCAATCAAGGTTTTGGCGCCCAAAGAAAGACAGAACTAAGTCACCTCCTAATGGATCGAACAATGGGAGAATAGGAATGGACTCAAAAGTGTTGGTTTGGACATGACGCTCGAGATGAACTGTCCTAGAGGAGAAAGACTCTCGAAAAGACTTGGCCTTATCGGCGGAGGGAAACCTGATAGTGTTATACGAGGGGCGAGAGACTGTAGACTTCCTACGTTTGGCAGTTGACATAGCTAACACAAGGTCAAAACGTACACTAACCAAACTAAACACACGCCCAAAACCAAACCCAAAATAGTTGGGGAAAAAAAAACATTAGTAACCAAAAACCAAGTTAGACAAAAAAAACAATGAAATAAAATCAATACCCAGAGATGTGAAACCAAAGATCAAAATACATAATCCATCAGAGTATAATCCATGAGGAAGAGAAAATAATCACAAAAACTCAATAGCAACAACTGAGCACACCTGGCAGAAAAAACTCGACACAGTGATAAGTCTGAAAACAAGCTCACCATGGATCAAAACATGCCCAAACTCACCAACAAGCCTAAGAACCTTTGTCAAAGTGTGTGAATCAAGTGAAAGAACCAAGGACTAAGCACAAACCAATCCAAAGTGCAAAAACCAAACAAAACCCCAAAGCAGTTCGAGAGAGAGAGAGAGAGAGAGAGAGAGAGAGAGAGAGAGAGAGAGAGAGATAGAGCGCAAAGGAAAAAACTAAGAAATTTGGGGCGAGAAAACTTACCAAAGGTGAATCAGAGGAGGGAAACGAAGAAGGGTGACCAAATCAAAGCCCAAACACGTCACAATCGAAGCCCTATAAGAGAAATAGAGAGAGAGAGAGAGAGAATTGCTGAAAGATGGAACAAAATGAGTCTGAAACGACTGGTCAAGGAATTTATACTAAGGCATTCCGCTCGAGCGTGAGACTCAACGCTCAAGCGGACTCACTTATGCGCATCTCTCCGCTCGAGTGCATAAAAGTACGCTCAAGCTTAAAAGACCTGCTCTCATAATCGCGCGTACACTGAAAAAATGTTGGATGAAGTGAAAATGCGCTTGAGCACTACAAGGTCCACTCGAGCAGATAAGAAAAACACCAAAGATCAAAAAAAACACCTTTCTGAGCAGTTAAAACCAGCTCACACTACCAAGTGGGACCTGAAACAAAAGAAAGTGAGCACACTAGCAAGTATGTGACACTAAGATGGGATAATCCACAAACCATGAAGCCTACAAACTCGCAAATTTGACATTATGAACCACAAAATCATGAGCAAATCCGATAAAAATTGATCAATGAGCATAATCATCATAAGAATGCACAACTCCAAAACAAACATGAGAGCTCACATAATGACAGTGTGTGTGTGCAATCCTTGAGAGGCCACAGAGCTAGAGTTAATCCTCGTAGTGATCGAATGGCTAGACCTCCGGCAAGAGTAACTAAACATCACAGAGAAAAGTCAAACCACTAGGAATCAAGGGGTATTTGTTGGGTAAAACGTAGAGGCTCCCTTTCAATCAATGAGTTCCTTTATTATTATTATTTTTTTCTTGTGGCACTCACTGGTGGCATACACACTAAAGAGTATGGAGACCAAACCAAAGAAGCATGAAATCAATAAGGATGGCCTAGTTGGTGCCTCTGAGGTATCATTTTTCCTAATGCCTGAACATCAATGAACTGAGGGAGGAACCATGGAAGTGAAAAACCATGGTAGATGGTTAAGAGACCCAACATCACCCATGATATACCTGTATAGGTCAATTCCTTTGAAAATGTAAAAGCGACACTGCTAGAGGTCCATAGAGAACTTTGATCACTTGTGCGGAAACCCCTACAACAGCTTATCTCAAGAATGTATACAGAATGAGATCATGAAGTCAATGAGCATGGGTATTTAGAATGAGCTATAAACAAAGAAGAATGAAATCTTGCAAGTAGCATGAGAGGTGTTCATATGAGTCTAAACGCAAAGATGACCGAATCAATGACAATGAGATTATAGCATCCAAGCACACATAAAACCAATCATTCACACCCACTCAAGTAACAGGTTAGTGACTGAGCACTACACCCAAGGTCTTTCTAAGGAACGCAAACCTAAGAAGATTAAGGGGTTTTGTAAAAATATCAGCTTTTTGATGTTCAGTGGGTACATTTTCAAGAACAACAAGGCCCTCTTCCACTAACTCTCAGATAAAATGATGACAAATGTCAATGTGTTTGGTGTGAGAGTGTTGGACCGGATTTTTAGAAATATTAATAGCACTAGTATTATCACAGAAGAGGGTAAGAGTGTTCTGGTCTATACCATAATCATGAAGCATTTGCTTCATCCACAACATTTGGGTACAACAACTCCCTACAGCAATGTATTCAGCCTCAGCGGTCAACAGAGAGATGGCATTTTGGTTTTTGCTATGCTAGGCAACCAAATTATTTCCAAGGTAAAAACACCCCCCAAGATGTGCTCTTACGATCATCAGCACACCCTGCCCAGTCGACGTCAGAAAAACCAGTGATTTCAGTTGTAGTGTCAGTCGAGAACCAAATCCCATAACCCAAAGTCCCATTAACATACTTAATGATGCATTTCACTGCAAGAAGAGGAGACTCTTTAGGACATGCTTGGTAACTGGCACAGACACCTACACTAAATGCAATATCAGGATGACTGGCTGTGAGGTACAAGAGACTCCCTATCATACTCCTATAAAGGGTAGGATCAACATCAATACTAGAGGAATTTTTGGAAAGGTGAAGACTGATTCTCATGGGAGTGCGAGCATGTTTGGCCGACTCGAGACCGAACTTAGACACAAGGTTTTTGGCATACTTAGTCTGAGAGATAAACATACCCTGTTTAATTTGAAGACCTAAGAAATAAGACAACTCTCCCATCATGATCATCTCAAACTCATGTGTCATACAATCTGAAAAATATTTCACAAAATGATCAGTAGTGGATCCAAACACAACATCATCAACATAAATTTTAGCAACAAGTATATGAGACTTAGTATGTTTCACAAATAAAGTCTTGTCCACACTACCCCTTTGAAAATCATTATCAAGAAGAAATGTAGTAAGTCTATCATACCAACCCCGAGGAGCTTGTTTCAACCCATACAAAGCCTTGTCTAACTTGTAGACATGGTTTGGACATTTAGGGTCTTCAAACCCTTTTGGTTGCTCAACATAAACCTCTTATTTCAAGTACCCATTTAGAAAGGCATTTTTCACATTCATTTGAAACAATTTGAAACCACGAAAGCATGCAACAACAAGTAAAATACGAATAGATTTGAGACGTGCAACTGAGGCAAACGTCTCATCATAGTCAACACCCTCTACTTGAGTATAGCCTTGAGCAGCCAATCTAGCTTTATTTCTAACTACAGTACCATTCTCATCAGATTTATTCTTAAAGATCCACTTGGTACCTATCACATTCATGTCTCTAGGTCTAGGGACAAGAATCCAAACATTGTTACGCTCAAATTGACCTAATTCTTCATGCATGGCACTGACCCAACTATCATCCAGTAAGCCCTCTTTTATATTCTTAGGTTCAATTAATGAAACATAACACACATGAGATAATTCCTCCCGAATTTGTCTTCGGGTTTTCATTAGATTTGAGACACTTTAAATCACTTCTTGAGCCGGATGATTCAGTTTCACCCTTGCTGATGATTTAAACTCTGGACTTGTGGTGACAGAGGCATCAGAGGTGGTGTCTCTTTGTGCACTCTTTGGACTCTAACTTACCTTAGAAGTTAGTGCTGGCTCACCTTCTTGTACTTGGACCTCAGCTTCTCTATGACTTTGTGGTTCAATATCCAGGATTGGAGACTCACCATTTTCTTCCTCATTTATGGCTGAAGTAGGAGAACCTGTGTCATCTATAACCATATTGATCGATTCCATTAATGATGAAGTTCGCAGGTTATAGACACGAAAAGCTTTACTAGTGGTTGAATACCCTAGAAAAATACCTTCATCATTTCAGGAGTCAAATTTGCCCAAAGGCTCTCTATCTTTGAAAATATAACATTTACTCCCCAAAGTTTTGAAGTATTTTACACTAGGTTTCAATCCCTTCCACAATTCATATGGAGTTTGTAAAGTGCCAGACCTTAAATACATACGATTCACAACATAAACGGCTGTATTTAAGGCTTCAGCCCAAAACTTTGGAGGAACTTTCTTACTCAAGAGCATGACCCTAGTCATCTCTTGAACAACCTTGTTCTTCCTCTCAACAAGTCCATTTTGTTGTGGAGTAATCGGTGCAGAAAATTTATACTTAATTCCATGCATATCACAAAAATCCAAAAACGAACTATTTTCAAACTCACGGCCATGATCAGTTCGGATTCTTATGATATGCCCAATAGAAACACTCTGTTCATTTTGAATTTTGAGGACTAAGGCCTGGAAAGCATTAAACATATCAGATTTTTCTCTTAAAAAATTTACCCATGAAAAGTGAGTAAAATTATCAACGGTTAAAAAAATGTATCTTTTACTTCTATTGTTTTCAGTACGAGTGGGTCCCATAAGATCCATATGAACCAATTCAAGAGGACGTTTGGTTGTGAAACTGTTCACCTTTTTATGAGGAGCACGAGTTTGCTTCCCAAGTTGACACGGACCACACACATGGTTCACATTCGTACCCATTTTGGGTACTCCTCTCACAAGTTCTTTGTTGGCTATCTTAGTTAGATCTTTGAATTCATGTGACCTAATATTTGATGCCACAAGTCAATGCTACGAATAACGGCCGAGTGACAAGTAAGATCATTAGTGGTAACAATCCCATAGCAGTTGTCAGATGTGCGAACCCCATGCATGACAGTATTTCCTTTTTTATCCAAAATTTCACATTTATTTTTTGAAAATAATACTTTATGATGGGAATCACACATTTGACTAATGCTCAACAGATTAGCTTTAAGTCCGTCAACAAGAAAAACATTTTCAAGTTTAGGAAGACCAGCAACACTTATAGAGCCTTTACAAATGACTCTTGAAGTGCCACCATTTCCAAAGGTAACAATTCCTCCTTCATATTTATCAAGAGATGTGAAGTAGGATTTGTCACCAGACATGTGATGAGAGCACCCACTATCAAGATACCACATGTGTGAGTCACGTGCTTTCAGTGCATTGTGAACAATGAAACACATTAAGTCGCTCTTTCTAACCCATATCTTTTTGGTCTTAATAGAAGTAGGACTGGCAATCTTGGTAGATGTCTTAGCGTTGTGAGCACCCTCATGAATCTTGGTGTTCCGCCTAGACATGTAAGGTTGTCTCCTAACCCAAGGAGTATTAGAATTTCTACCCTTTTTAGACACTTTACCAAACAACTTAAAACAATAAGGACGAATGTGGCCATACCTCCCACAATGATGATAAACAAACACAGGTTTTACCTCCAGTTTGTCGATCTTACCCCCTTTGGTTTGATGAAGAGAAGTATCAACCTTGAGCTTTCCCTTTGCTTGAGTCTTCAGATCATGTGATGTAGAGGCTTGTCCTTTTTGAAGTGTTGTAGCAGTATAGCCTATCCCACTTTTATCACCACTCATTTGTTGAGACCCAATGATGCCTTCAAATGTCTTTGACCCTTTGTTCCCCATATCAATCGTGGCTCTAGCAACTTTGAGTTCTTCTTCTTTCTAACCAACCAGCTCTTCCAACGTGGCTTGTGACATCTCAAGGATTCCAATCTTCTCTTCAAATGTAGCATAGACCCTCAGAAGTTCATTCTTTTCGGTTTCACAAGCTAGAAGCTTTCCGCATAGGTCTTGCCTATCATTAGAGATCTTGATGACATTCTGCTTTGCAGTTGCAATCTCTCCTTTTAGCTTGACATTCTCACTTTCATATTCTTTGAGCTTGAGAATGAGTTTGTCATTTATCTTGGACAAATTTAGAGATTAATCGTAAAGCTTTTCATAAGCTTGTTGTAGGTCATCACCATCAATCTCATCATTGTCTTCCAAGGTTTTATCATCTTTTTTTTGCTCCTTTTTCTCCTAGACCTCATCTAGTCGAGCAACTAAGGCATGAAAATTGATAGATGGTGGTGAAGATGACTCTCCTCTTTCATGAAATTGACTCAGAATGTCCCATGCAACTTTGGCCTTTGTGTAGTGAGCAATCCGTTGCTGTTCTTCGTCAAAAATTGCTCCACGAATGGTAGTCAGAACTCTTTGATTGCTCGGATTGTCAGCGCTTTAAACATCCTCATCAATGGCTTGGCAGTCCTCAGGGTCTTGATCTCTTAGAAACATCCTCATTCTGATCTTCTAGTATAGGTAATTACTCCTATCAAAGGTAGGAGCACAGTGTAGATCCTAATTACGAGCAAATTGTACTGGCTTTGGAGGAGGTTGAGTGATAATAGACCAGAATGCCATGTAAGTACTATCTTCGTCTTCACCGGATTCGGTTTATTCGAGTTCTTGCTCTGACTCGCTTTCATCATCCCAAGTCACTGTAAACACTTTCTACCAGTTTTTTTTCGAAGGACATTCAAGTGCAATATGTCCAAACCCTTGACATTCGTTACACTTGACATCTTGTCCCTTCACAGTCTTCTTTTCAGTTTTTGGAGCAATTTTTGGTGGAAAATTTTTGGGTTTTTCATTACTCTTATCTTTTGAAATAGGGTCCTTTAAATTAGGCTTCCTTTTCTTTAAATTTTTTTTGAACTGTTTGGTAAACATAGCCATCATTTCGGACTCTAGATCAAACTCAATCTCGGGGGTCTTTGTAGTCTCATGAGCACTAGTAAAAGCCACACTATCTTTTTGTTTTTTCTTAGAAATCTGGTGGGCTTCGTAAGTCTGCAAGTTTCTAACCAACTGATCAAGCTTGAGGGTATCAACATTTTGAGCCTCCTCAATAGCTATAACTTTTGGTTGGAACCTCACGGGTAAAGACCTCAAAATTTTTCTAACAACCTTAGCATCAGGGATTTTTTCACCGAGTGTGAAACACGAATTCACGATGTCACTAAGTTTAGCATAAAAATCATCAAACGTCTCATCATCACGCATAAAAAGAGTTTCAAAAGAAGATGTAAGACGTTGAAGTTTTGACCTTTTAACAAAAGTAGTACCATCGTGAATTGTTTCAGAATATCCCAAGCCTCTTTTGCTACCTCACAAGTACAAATACGATGAAACTCTTCTTGTGTGACAGAGCAAAATAGAGAGTTGAGAGGCTCATTGTTCCAACTCGAATTTTGATAATCGAATACGTCCCATTTATCAAGAGGTTTGGGAATATCAACACCATCAATGGTGACAACAGGTTCACTCCACCCATAGATCACACAGTGCCAAACTTTCTCATCGATAGATTTTTAAAACGCTCTCATACGAGCTTTCCAATAAGAATAGTTTGTACCATCAAGTAACGGAGGTCTATGGGTAGAGTTACCTTAACGAATTGAATCCATATCACCAATCACACAAAATCACACTCCTATAGTTTTGATAAAAACAATGAGTGACTTGCTCTAATACCAATTGAAAAACCTAAGTGATTCATGATTAGATCAAGATTTAACTGTACCAATTCCCAAACAATTAAAGCAAACAATCTAAATCATTAAGCACGTACGAACGTGATTTAGATTGTTGTTTCATAAACAATAAATAGACACCAACGATTTTTACATGGAAAAAAAATCACTATTGGAGCACCTCCAATTGTGATTAAAAAATCACGGGCGAAATGCCACAAATCAATCTACTATGAAGGAAAGAAAGAACACAAAATACCTAAACAAATTACCCAAACTTTGTCAATTTGTCTTCAAGATTGACATCAAGCTAATCAATCTTGAGACGAAGCTAATCAACAAATTGACAAAGTTTGGGTAATTTGAAGCTATGCGCAAATTACCCAACCTTCGAAGCTAATCAACAAAATACCTAAACAAATTACCCAACCTTCGTCTCAAGATTGATTAGCTTGATGTTGATTCCACAACATCCACGTCAACTCAATGACTGCGCATAGCTTCAAACACCTTCAGACACTCCACGCTTGAATCTCTAGATTCCACCGAAGAAGAACACTCTTGAAGATGATCACTCAAACAACCCTTTGATGTGAATTAACAAACCACGTGAGTTTAATACTCAAGTAAACATTAAAGGAAAACTAGCAAAACAGCCTCTAAAAGAAAACCCTAGAGCTCCCCAAACAGATCTAGAAGACTTAACCTTAAAAAGAAACTTAAACATATATATATATATATAGAAAACAAGGATCGCGCACCCCACTTGAGCGCAGGACTTGCCACTTGAGCGGAGTCACTAAAATGCGTGTGATTAAAACATGTCTTTGCTCGAGTGCTAGAACTCAAGCTCGAGCGCAAAAACATGCCTCCCAGTATTTGTGCAGACAAGCCAATCTACAAAGAGGGTGCAATCTCCGCTTGAGAGCAAATGTTCCCGCTCGAGCGAGAAGACCAAAACCAATGAAAAATTACAACTCAATAAAACAGAGCTTGTTCGCGGAATTGGCAACAAGTAGGGACCTAACACAAAATAATAAAAAAAAAACAATGATGTTGATGATAATGGTGAGTTTTGGTAGGGTGGATTGGAGTTTTGGAGGGAGGAAGAAGAAGAAGAAGAAATAACTTTGATCTCTTGAAAAAGAAGATATAGAAATTTGAATAGAAATAACTGATTAGGGTGTACCATGAGAAAAAAAAAATATTTGGGGTTTAATATGTGTTGTCCTTACTAGTAAATTCATATTAGAATATATTAGGAATTAAAATTTATGAATTTAAATTGGGCGTATTGAGACGTATTTTGGGTTCAAATAGAATCCCCCAACAAACAATCATCATATATAAAACAATAATAAAAGGCTTATTGTCTTTATGTCTTGATGTCTACATAATTAATAAGAGAATATAACTATAGTAAAATTAAACATTAATAAATAACTAAACAAATGAATTTGTATATAATATTTTTTACTAGTATAAAAAGAAAAAGTATAGAGACAAATTGTGAATTATTCTATTACTATAATATAGACATATTAGATTTGATATTAAAATGAAATATTTGCAAGAAGGTGGTTATTTCTGTTTCAAACAAGGATGCACCTATGTATTTAATATCTAATTCTTTAAGATAAAAATTTTACATTATAAAATTGTAGTGTGGTTTCCTAACATTCTTGAATTTATGTCTAACTCGTTATTAATAATTTAAATATATATATTACAAATGTATCATAGTCATACTCGTATACTAATTTTTTTTTCCCCACTTCCAAACTGGTTGATTTTCATACCACACTATTTAGTTATTATTTATGTGTATGCAGAGATATCAACTAAATTAATCTTCTATAGAGAGTTTCTGTGATGTCCCAGGTCTTGGACTTGACTAGTATTGAGTAGTAAGTTTGTGTGCATTACTTTTGACATTTTGTTTATCGTTTTGGTCGTTGAAATTTCTTTTCTACTCTTACTTAACCTCTCGTGACTTTTCCAAGTTGAAAATTTTGACTTTTGGGTATTGGAACTTGTCTTGAGTTGCAAAATCAAATTCCGATTTTCTAGGCAAAACCGCTCGTGCGGATTCGGGAACTGCGCAAGCGGATCCTCACAGAGTTTTTCTAGTTTTTTTTTTTTTCAAAGTTTTCTAGGAAGAAAACGCTCGAGCGAATTTTGGGTCCCGCTTGAGAGGATTTTCTACGCAGCTCTCTGGAGCAAACTGCCCGTGAGGCAAAAAAATTTGATTGTATGAATTGGAAATTCCGTTCGTGCGGAATTGAAACCGCACATGTAGATTTCGGCACATTTGTCTCAAAATTCGTACTCTTTTCCTCAAAAGTGATGCCAAAAAGTGTTTTTGCACAGATTTTTCACTTCTCTCTCTCTCTATACTCATCTTTTCTCTCCTTTCTCTCTACAAATACACCCAAATCCAACTTCTCTCTAAGATTTAGCTCAAATCTTCAAGAGTTTAAGGGTGCTTTTTACACCAAATCAAAGAGAGCAACAAGGGTTACGTTTATAAACGATTGGATTGAGTTTTTACCAACTTTGAGTTCTAGGAATTTCTTCCTCTTCATCTCCCAAGCTTGAGGTAGGGACAATCTTTGAGTTAGGGAAAGTCTTTGTTATATATATGTTTTTGCAAGATTATGCTTGTTTGAAGCATTTATTACAGGTTTGAGTCATGATTTTGGGTTGTTGAACCCTAGATGATGTTAGAAGATGATTTTATCGTTTTTCCCAAAACTTTGAGAATATGAGTTATGTTCTAAGGTGTAGGTGTTGTTTAAAAAAACCTTTTCAAAAATGGAACAAAAACCTTATTTTGGTGGAAATCCTAGAATTTGGGAATTTTGAAAAAAAAAAACATGTTGAGATATGGTGAAATTTAGGCTTGATAATTTGTTATGTGAAGAAATGATGGAAAAATCTCTATAATTGCATCAAATGAGGAATTTTGTGGAGGAAATGAGACTTATTGATTCTTGAACTTCTTGTTGGTTAGTCTTTGAAAAACCAAGCTTAGAAAATGATACTGAACATGTGGAGAATACATGAATATTGAAGTTGTTATATCATCTCTTGGAATTATATTATGATGATTAATATATGAAAAATGCTTGAAAGTTAATATTGTATTATTTTATCTCTTGTAAATGTATTATGATGTTGCATTGATGAGAGATGTGGAAATTTGATCACAATGGAGAATTGTGTGGGAGAATTGAAAATGGACAATATTAATGCATTGGACATTTTCTATCACAATTCCATTTTATCATTGTTGCAATTGATTTTGAATCTTACATTGGAAAATTAGTGTTTTTAGAAAGGAAATTGATTGTGAAACAAGATCTTATTAATTTGTTTTGGGGGTAAATACATTGGTAAGTCTAGATAGGGGGTGTAGTTGGTATTGGTTAAGTTGGTCTGAGTGTCCATGTGAAAGACCGAAAACACACGCAAAGGAGGTACCACGTGCCTTTCGATTAACAACCGGTAAAGTGGAGATTGGTAGTATTTGTTATGCTTACTTGCAGATACCAACTTAGAGATTACCTGAGTCGTATGTACTGCCCCTTTGAACTACATTAAAATCATTAAATTGTTAAAATTCTCAAATTGCATTGTGTACAGAGGTTTCAAAAGATAGAGATATATGTTTTGAACATGGCATGGCATTTGCATTAATCTTAGGAAATTGTATAAAATGTCTATACTTTGTCAAGATTTTCTTATTGGGCTTTGTGCTCACCCTATGGGATTTTGTGCAAGAAATGATGTGGTGATCCCTCCGAGTTAGAGGCCTGGAGCAAATTTTGAGAGCACAAGGCTCTTTTCTTTTGTTGTAATTATTTTTAACAAGCCAAGGCTTTATATGTATGGGTTTGAGGAACCATTTTTTGGGTAACCGGGCTTAAGCCCTGGAATTTGTAGCACTTGAGGGTGTTAATTTGTACTTGATTTACCATGCTACATGCTATAGATTCATATTCTAGGAATGTTGAATGTAGCATATGGAACATTGTTTTGTAAATTTTTGGAGTTAAATGAATAGATATGATAGAGATTGATGATGATAACTATGTTGAGGTTTTATATTTCTTATATATGTTAAGCATTGGAAGGGTTGATTTGGAAATAAGATAAAGTAATTGAAGGTTAATGAATCTTTATTATGTTAATTTTCGAGGCGTGACAGTTTCTCACATCTCCAACCACACATTGTTTGGTTTATTTTTCTTTTTTGAAATTTGAGTTCTTTATTTTTCATATTTTTTTATTTTTAGTAAATTTTTAAAATATTTTAAACAATTTTCTTAGTTTTAGATGGACCTAATCTAAATACACTTAGAAAGTATAATATTTGTGAAAATTTTCTTAAAAACATTCACTAAATACAAAAAATTACAAAAATTCATTAAACTTTTGTATTTATTGATTTTTTAAAATAATTTTTCACAAATATGTGCACCGAAATTTTTTTTTTAAAAATGTTTAAAATATTAAAAACATTCACTAAAAATTAACAAAAAAAACTCAATTTTTAGAAAATTAATCTAAACCAAAATTTCTTTTCTTTTCTTCTTCTTCTTTTTTTTTTTTTTTTGGTTTTTTTGTTTTTTTGAGAAAATGAGAAGCAACATTCAGTCATAAGAGAGGATGAAATTGTAGAATGCACTTCTCTCCTACGCACGGAAACAAACCCAAATTGAAGGACATAAAACAACAAATAATGCACAAATCTAGGGGTTAGAATTTACGATATGATAATGATACTATTACATCTATATTATGGGTGTCTCTATTTACACACCACATGTGGTCTCAAGGCACACCACTATTCAGTTCACACCTTTAATAATTTGAAAAAACATATAGCTTGTTTGGTTCTGATTTTCAGAAAATTCTATTTTTTTATTTTTTGTATTTTAATGTTTTCAATGAATTTTTTTTAATATTTTAGCAATTTTTTTTTAAAAATTTTTTTAGACACACCTAACATAAATACACTTAAAAAGTATAATATTTGTGAAAATTATTTTTAAAAATTAAAAAATATACAAAAATATGAAAATTGTATTGAATTTTCAATTTTTTTTTGTATTTTTTGGTATTTAGTATATTTTTTAAATATTTTTTTCATAAATATTATACTTTTTAAGTATATTTATATTAGGTGTGTCTAAAAATTTTAAAAAAAAATTGTTTAAAACATTAAAAAAAATTCATTGAAAATATTAAAATACGGAAAATAAAAGGGTAAAATTTTCTAAAAAACTGTTTTATGAAAATCAGAACCAAACAAGCTGTATATTTTTTCAAATTATTAAGGGTGTGAACTAAGTAATGGTGTGCCTTAAGACCAAATGTGGTGTGTAAATAGAGTCACAGAGAGTATGAGTATACACCATGTGAATCACCCAAGTTGCCCTCTTGGCGCATCACAAAAGTCGTCCCTTTGGCGCACTCCTTAAGCCGCCACGACTTGAACCATACACAAAATTAGCGGATTAGTATTGACCATTTCCTGACACAAACATGTATATGACACGACTTGATAACACGAATATTAAACAGGTTAGATTAGTATCAAATCTGTATAATACGAAATTGACATGAATAACTTGTATAATGAAGAATTAGTTACACATTTTAATATTATTTCTATTAAAGAGTACTATGATATTTTTTAATCTCTTATGTAATTACATTCAATTTATTAAAAAGTATGTAAAATACGATTTTAATATTAATATAAGTTTTGTTTTTGCTTTTAATTAAACTTAATGTATTTTTTGTCTATTATTTGAATTAATCTAATAAAAAAATATAATTTTTGTAAATTAAGAAAATAAAATTAAGTTGAAATCAATATTTTTATAAATAATTTCATTTAATAGTAATTAGTTTCATTAAATTTAACTTATGCAGAAATTTTCAATTTCTTTCATACATTTGATATTTTTAGTTAATACTGAAATTGTTTGACATGACACGTTAATATAACACAAACTAGAAAGGGACTGAAAATAACAAGACACGATAATCTGAAAAAAATTTGGGAAATTTTCTCTACAAATAAGTTTTCAAAAATAACCAAACCAAACAAATTTTCCCAAAAAAATTTCCCAAAACTTGTAAACCAAACAAGTTTTCCAAACAAATCTCTCTCTCACACAAATCAAATCAATCACTTTTTCCAAAACTCTATCTCAAAATAATTTTCCAAAACATCTTTTAAAAAAAACCAAACCAAACATGTTTTCGTACTTTTTATCTCTAAAACACATCTCTCAAACACAAACCAAACATACCCCTAATATTCGAGAGAAATGAGAAATCTGAGAGAGAGAGAGAGGGAAAAGGAACGTCAAGGGCCATGAGGCCGTGGCCGGTCATTCAGTGTGTGCGATGAGGAGCTGCAATATGGAAATCGATGGAGGGGAAATTGCAAATGCATTTTTTTTTTGTAATTATTTTTTATTTTTTGTAAATGTAATAGCATAATTACTCGTGCTATGTGCGGGTATGAATAAATAATCAAAAATTAATTTTTAAAATTAAATGATAATCTAAAAAAATTATCTACAATATTTAGCAAAAATGATTTAGAATCAATTAAATTTTATTCATTTTTATCACTGTTACATATAAGAGAATTTTTTTTTTGCTCTTATGTCATTAATTGTATGCTCTAAGTTCTTAATAACAAATATATGTCGTAATTTAAGTGGTAGAAATTAAAAAATAAATCACAAAAATTATATTTATGATAAAATATAAATACATTTCGTCTTATGAGTTTCGTAAATTTAATTTATTATATAATAGTGGTAAATTACATTTGTCAATATAATAATTTTTTGGGTAAACTACCAATAGGTCCTAATAGTTAGACTTAATTCCCATAAAGTCCTATTGAAAATAAGTCTTGGTAAAATCGTCGTTAAAATTAATTTTTTTGTGACGATTTTTTACACATGTCGCTAAAAATTGACAATTAGTGACTTTTTGTTGTCATGGTTTTTATAAATTGTCGCTAAAACTTACAATTGGTGACTTTTTTGACGAATTTTTTAAATTGTCGCTAAAAGTTGTGAATTAATGACACTTTTTTGTGACGATTTTTTTAAACTGCCGCTAAAACTTATAATTAGTGACATTTTTTGTGACAAAATTTTCATTTTGTCGCTAAAAATTAACAATTAGTGACATTTTTTAATAATGTTTAATGGAAAATGTCATTAATTATCATAGGACCTATTGGATAATAAGTTCATTTATTAGGATCTACACGTAAGTCCCTCAAATTTTTTCATGTTTTGTGAAATCTAAAATTATAATTGTCTTACGTTATAAAATTTACGTAAAAATGAATTAGGATTCACTTGTGATATTAAATTTGGGCTTAACATTAGATTTACGCCAACTTGTCCTTTACCTAATCATTAAAAATTGTCTTGTTCTGTTTCCAACTTATATGAATTATTTGACCTATCTATTTATTAAATTTTATAATAAAAATTTGTAAATATTTTTTTATAATAAAAATAAGAAATATGGACTTATTTTATGCACACTTATTAAAAAGTTTGAACTATAATTTAAAAAAAAAAACTATATATTTATGTTTAAAACAATTAAATGAATAGCTATATATATTTATGTATAAAAAAACTATTTAAGATAAAGTCACCCCAAACTGTAGGTCATATTCTAATCCTAATAAATTTAAATTTTATATTTAAATTATATCATAGTTTATCAATTCGTGAATGATATGATCTAATTTGGGGGTTCCAATATTAGATTAAACACTAAAAAGTAGCCAAGAAAATTTAGTTCAAGTTGATTTTTTTTGTCAATAATTCTTGATTTAAGTCCAGTCATTAGAGAATCGTCTAATTCATGTCCAATCCATGAGTTAGTAAATCTACCTATTTATTTAATTTTTAATTAGTATATATATATATACATATTTTAAAAAAAAATATAACAAAAGTAGGAAATATGTACATATTTGTTTAGTATATTTATTAACAATTTCAAAATTAATTCAGAAATTATGTACTTATTCTTAAAAGGATAAATTATATTGGTAATTCCTATATTTTAACTCTTGTGTTATTTTTGTCCTTGCAATTTTAATTTGCTCAATTTTGATCTTAAATTTATAATTTTGTCTCAATTTGGTCCAATTGTTATAATTACTATTTTTTTTTTTTTTGAAAATGCACACATGAGTAGCATTTGTTATACTTTTATAGACAAAATTATAAACTTGTTCAACTCAATAAGTTAATCTCAACCAACTCAATAACTATTTTCTTTCAAAAATCTTAACTGGCATTATCAATTGGACCAAATTAATACAAAATCTAAAATTAGGGATAAAAATCAAACTAATTGAAATTATAGAGACCAAATAGACACAAGAGACAAAATGCGGGGACTATCAATACAATTTACCCTTCTTAAAATATGTCTAATATCGATTGTATCAATATTAAGATATATTTATATCTAAAAAACTATTTAAGACTAGATGAGATTAAAACCTGAATAAAAATTAATGGCTTATTAAAAATATTTAATAATTATAAATTGAAATTTGATCAATTTTTCATTTAAATTTTTTCATAGAATTATGTTGTTTGATAATTTTAATTTATAATTCCAATTTTTCCTTGTACTTTTTTAAAAATATTTTAAAATTATATATAATTATAATTTCTTTTGAAATTTCCTTTTCAATCTCAAATTAGTTATAACTTGAATTTGGTTAAAATTTATTTTTGAACTTCTCATCTACAAAAACTAACAATAAACATAAATTAATTTTTTGAACATTGTTAAAAGGTAAATAAAAAAAAATATTATCAGTAATAATAATAACAAAACATATTTTTATTTATCACGTGACGTCTCACCACTGCATTGATAATAAACATTAATAATAAAATTCATTACGATGATACAACAATAATATATCAAATGATAAGTAACATGTGATCACAATAATTTTTGATAGTTATACAAAAGTACCCAAAATTATATATAAAAATATATGATCCATATTCAATTTTTATATAGTAAAATTCACACTTAATCTCAACCACACCTTAGTTTTCTAAATCAATTCATCACCCAAACTATCTACTATTATTTTAATATTCGCCTTTTCAAAATCTACTCAAACAATGCTCTGGCCGAGTTCATCATCACCCTCGTTGTTGCCATGCTCATCACCTCCACTAACCATTATACAACTCCGATCTACTTTTTTTTATCTTTGTAAATATAAAAAGACAATGTTGTAGAAAGAAAAAGGTACCGTTAAAGTTTTAAAGAGTTAAAAATGAAAAATAAAAAAATACGTGATTTTAGGTTTTCTTATTCCATACATGAGTGTTAATTTTTTATTTTTTTTTATAAATTCATAAATTATGGAATAGTGTTCATTATTTAAAATTTTATTTATTGATTGGCAAGTCAATTAAATATTTTTAATTTTTTACAAAGAAAAAAATTGAAAATTTTGTTTAAGAAATTTAAAAAATGGCCAAATCATAAAGAACAATATAAGACGCATTATTCTAAAAAATAAAATAAAAAACTCATAACTATATTATCAATTCACATATATCAAAAGAAATAATAACAACAATATAAAAAATACACAAACACAAATCCGTCCAGCCCAAATCTGTCTAGCCATTATCACGGCCCAAACCAGATCATAAATCTCCCTCTCAATATTTATTATCAATTTAGTTCGAAAAAAAAAGTCATATAGAGAAAAAAAAAATACTCACACGAAAATATAAATTTACAAATAAAAAAAAAATCACAAACAAACAAACTTGAAATAAGTTTGGACTATTGGCAAAGAGATAGAATAACCATTACATCATTACATTTAGGGAGGAGTTGGTCGGGCTGGAAAAAAGATCAAATATTAAGTATTTTAAAAAAAGAATTGTATTGAATTTTTAAATTGATTGGGTTTTTAAAATTTTAGATTTATATTATTTTCAGAAAAGGTGAGAGCGGGATAAAGGTGGCTTACCATATTATTTTTGAATTTTGAAATTTGAAATTCACAAAATCATACATAATTAGTGTCTTTACTTTTTTTCTTTTTTAATTTGAATTGTTTTGATCAACATTATTTTTGGAAAAAGTGAAGGTGACTTATCATATTGTTTTGAATTTTAAAATTCAAAATTGTAGATAATTAGAACTTTTTTTGTTTTTGGATTTTTGACTTAAGGAACTAACCGATAGTTTTTTTTTTATTTATTTCTTTAAAATTTAACAAATTAACAAAATTAGTTTGGAAGTTTGGAGCTTCCACAATCATTGCTCTTGAAAAGACCCTTTTCCTTATATATATATAGATAAACTTCTCATTAATTTGTAACTTTTTTACTATTACATTGTGTTTTGAAAAGTTGATTAAAAGTTAATTTCTTTTTACCTTTTTTAATTTTTTTTAAAAATATAAGAAAATAAAGAGATAATGTGACTCAGAATAAGTTAAAAACTAACCCTCCCCCCAAAAGAGGCAGTTACTTCCCCATCTTAATTTGTCCTTTACTTTCCTAGGTAACATCCTATCACGTCACATACTGCAAGAATTTGAGAAACTCCATGTGCATATGTGTGTGATGTGAAGTTTTTTTTTTTTTTTTTTTTTCAAAAAAAAAAAAAAAAAAAAAAAACAGCAAACAGAGAGTTAAGGGGAGCCTTGATACTGCAGACGACCTAAGATCGCAAGTTGTACCTTAGTGGAGGTCATTAAGGAAAACGAAGTCTGATGTCTGACTCTTGTTGCCTTCTCTGAGAATGTGTTAATGGTGTGTGCACTTCTTCAATCAGGGGAATTTGGCTTATCCTCAAGTAGTGCCCTATGTCTGAAAATTTTGACCAGATCATCTGGAAGAAGTTTATACATTGCAGAATCTGTTGATATTTAACTATTCACTCATTCCTTTCTCAAGTATTATAGTTTAGGCCTCTATACACTTCCCCAAAGCTCTGCTCCAGCTTAGTTGCTTTCCTCGAGTCTCATGATAACATGCACCTTGCTCTTCTCATCTCCTAAAAGTTCTCCATAGCCAGTTTGGTCCAAGATTTTCCTTTTGCACCAGGATCCTCTAAGATTTTTGTTAATTTTTTGAATTTTAACCAAGTGAGAGTGACTTATCATATATTTTATTTTAAAATTTCAAATTCTAGAATATAGAACTTTTTTGGTTTTAGATTTTTTGACTTAAGGGAACTAACCAATAGATTTTTTTTTTTATTTTAAGAATTAACAAAAGTTTACTTAATTCTTCTTTCCTGAAGACAAATTTTTCTATCTCTCCAGATTTCCAAAACAATGAATAAAAACACAATTCCCAAGGAC
>NW_021025323.1:2497693-2599869 GCF_004153795.1 Camellia sinensis | reverse complement strand
ATTAGGGTGTTTTAGGAAGATGGTAAAAAGCTGACTTTTGATTTTTTACCAAGCTTTTTGACTTTTTTGAAAAGTGATTTAAGAATGTGGTAAAAAGTTGTTTTTTTACTTTTTTGTATTATATTTGTTTATGGTGTCATATTACATTAAAAAGACCAAAATACCCCATCAAACTTAGGAAATTTACTTTTTGACCTATGTGGCTCATTTAGCTGCTTGTTGGAATATGGAGGGTAGTCATGTAATTTCACACTTTACATTTTGCAAACTTCTCAAATAGTGGTCCAGCTTTTGTAGCTACCTTAGGCTTCGTTTTTGGCTGAAAAAAATGTAGCTTTTATTTGGGTTGCCAAAAGACCACTTAGCTAAGGTTAAAAAGTTCTTTTCGATTTTTTTTTTTTTTTTTTTTTTTAACTTTTTCAACTTTTATGAGAGAAATGAAACAATTATGATTTAGATATGACATTTTATCTTGAGTGGTGCTATTAGCACCCTATGAATTATTTTGGATCCCTAATTTCTTTGGGCCTTCACTTATAAATTTTGAAACCCTCAAAATTTCTTTTTCCTTCCAAATAATACCAAAATTATTCTTGTGAAAACATTCCACCCATTGAATGCACACCCCCCACATCTCAAAAAACCCTAATAAAACCCAAAAAGAAGAAGAAGAACCAATGTGATTATTGTCTCTATTGCCTCATCCACCATTGTTATAGTTGGTATGCTCTCTCTCTTTCTCTCTGTTTAAAATATATATATATATATATATATATAATTTCTTAGTTTTTTTATAATTTCTTCTTTTGCAAGAAAAAAAAATTAAAATAATTGGTTTGGTTAGTTTTGTTGGTAGATATGATAAAATTGTGAGTTCAACAAAGAATTATGCAGTAATATTATCAAAACTACGCGATGAAGGAATAACTTTTGAACTTGATAATGGATTTGGGCTACTTCCGATAACTTCTGCAAGTGTTAAAAATTTTGACCATTCAATGTGTTAAGAAATTTTCATGTTCGAGCTTGTATTCCCAAATTTGAAAAAATAAAGACTTTTGCAAGCGTTAACAATTTTAACCGTTTAATGTATTAAGAAATTTCCATGTTCAAATCTGCATTCCCGAACATTACTTATTTGTTCGGGAATTCCCGAGCAAATAAGTAATGTTCGGGTCTGTGATCTCGAACTTGAAAAAATGAAAATTTCTGCAAGCGTTAACAATTTTGACCGTTCAATGTGTTAAGAAATTTCCAAGTTCGGGCCTGCATTCTTAAACATTACTTATTTGTTCGGGAATGCCTTCCTGAACAAATAAACAATGTTCGGGTCCGTGTTCCCGAATTTCAGTCATATGTTTGGGAGTTTAGTCCTGAAAAAATGGTGAACATATTTTATTATTTTTGTCATTTTTTTTTCAAAAAACTTACTCTTACAAGGCCAATCTCCTCTGAGCTAATAATAATATCAAAGTTACGAACCTTCTCTAAGCTTTTATTGTTGTACTCCGCTTGTTTTATGGAGTTGTGGTTACCAGAAAAACTGCCACTCATTGTCATTGCCAGAGAAGTGGAGGTAATCAAATGGTTGCCACTGTTACTGCCGGAATATTGCCGCCAAAGAGTTTTCAAGGTTTTAAGAGTGAGTATGTTTTGAAGATGTGATTTGGGGAAAATGAATGGGTGGTGATGGAGATGGCTGCTCTCATAAACCCTAATTATGATGTAGTGGGTGTGTATGTTTAATTGTGAGATGGGATGTCCTAAAATAAATAATGTCTTTCTTAATAATTCTATTTGAGATTATTATTGTAATAAAAAAAAGTTCAAAATGGGGACATCCAAAATAATATATGAGATACTAATAACAACACTCTTTATATTATTAATTTTTTATTTTATTTTATTTTTTTTTATTTAATTTACTTAAAAAATTCAATCCAATTCAATTGCCAATGACACTTTACCACTATTTATGAACTTACTTGACACCAAACTATATTTAAGGCATATAACTCGTCGGTGGAAAGCAATTTTAGAACTTCATGTATTTATTATATATATTTGGATAATAGTAGACTTCATATATTTATTATTATATATATATACATATATTTTTAAGTAATAGTAACAATATATTAATTTTATTCTCTTTTTTGTTATCGAAAAAATTCAAATTAACGATTTATTGAACGTGAATTATAAATATTGATAATTGTATTCTATTTTTTATTTTTTTGCATAATTTTAATTAAGTTTTTCAATAAATTTATCTATTTGTTATACAGACATAAAATATCATCATATTTAAGATGAGATTGTATTATATACGAATGGTACTATATACATCAATTAGTGTACTATGATATTATTGCTACCTCACTCATTATACAAATTATAAATATTAAAAATATCTTAAATTATGCTACATCATTAATTAGTATACTAATTAGTACATTAATTAATATGTATAACATTAACCATTATATACAGTTGATCCATAAATGAGATATTTTACACTAGCCATTCAAAACAAAAATACTTAAAACCACTAATTAGTGGTGACCCACTGCCACAATATTGCTGTCCCTTATTTATTTATTTATTTTTTTTAGGGTTAATTACATTAATAGTCCCTATAGTTTAGGACTTGTGTCACTTTGGTCTCCGACTTTTCAATTGTTACACATTTGACCCTGAATTTTGAATTTTGTTTCAAATAAGGACAATTGAAAATATCATTAGATTTTTCAAGGGTAAAATCGTCAATTTGATAAAATATAAATTAATTTGACAAAAATAAATATCAAAAAAATATTATTAATTTTTTTAAAATTATTTTCATCCACCAATGATAAAATTATGTAAAATTAATAAAAATTACATGATTAATTTTTTAAAATTAATTTTACATGACCATCATTCAAACACATAATAAAAATTAATTTGGTAAAAAAATAAATAAATGTCTAAAAGATTTATCAATTTTACATTATTTTATTTTTAAGAGGTAGAAATAATTTTTAAAAATTCAAAAATATTTGTTTGACATTTATTTTTGTCAAATTAGTTTATCTTTTATCAAATTGACAATTTTACCCTTGAAAAATCTAATTATATATTCAATTGTCTTTATTTGAAACAAGATTCAAAATTCAAGATTAAATGTGTCACAATTAAAAAGTCAGGGACCAAAATGACACAAACTCTAAATTATGAGGATTATTTATGTAGAATAATGCTTGGGACCCCCTTTTGGGGGTCATCCCTTCACCCCCTTTGTCACGTGACGGGTGGTGATTGGAGGAGCAGGAAAAAAAAGAAAAAGAAAAAGAAAATGTAACCAATGAGAGAGAGAGGGGGTCAAAGGGGTGAGGGAAAAAGGGGGATGAATCATTATTGATTTATGTAATTTGTCTTTTTTTTATTTATAATTTTTTACTTCATTAATAATGGTTTAGTGATACTAAATTAATAGTACCAACCATTACCGCCATTCAAAATTTGCCATATTAACCATTCAATGGGTGCATAACAAATTTTTCTCGAGAAAATTACACATAAACGAACTTTTTATAAAATAGTTAAAAATTTGTCACGCGCTCCTTGATCTTCTTTCGCTGAGACTCTGCTGAGATTCCATATTGCCAGCAAAGACCATGCTTCCACTGACACCCAAAACCGAGAGCCACCAATTTTGACCATGAAAACATGTGTGCGGTGGTGATTCAATTTGGTGTGGCAAGGATCTAATCACAAATTTCAATTCTGATTTTTTTTTAGTTGATAACAAAACTAAACAATTCAATAAGAAAATGTTGGGTTTGTTTGATTTGTATTAAGCTATAATTTTTAAAATTTTATTTGGTTTAATTTTTTTTTTTTTAAATCACTTTATCTTTCCTAGTTGGTCACTTTTAGAAAATTTAACTTTTTTTTTAGTATAATTATTACACTTTTAAAAAATTAATTTTTTAAAATTATTCTTTGATGATATATTTTTTTTTTGAAGAATATCAATGTCATAATTATACTTTTTATGTTGTTAATGAATTTAAAAGACGGCAAAATAAAAAATTTATATTATTTTTGTGATTGATTTTTGAAAAAGGCCTAATATTTTGAGATAATGAAAAATGAAATAAAGAACTAATATTTTGGGACAGAAGGAGTAACAAGATTATTTATCATATAATTTGGGAAGATTAATTTTTAAAATTTTTTTTTTAGTTTTTTAATTTTTTTGAGTCATATCACTTCTCTACTTTTTTACACAAAAAATTAAAAAAAACCAAAAAACTATTTTTTTATCATTTTCTCAAAACACCACTAATTTTGAATTGAGATGGAGTTCTTCCAAGCGTGCTATTTTTTCTATTGTAATTATTAGTAATTAATTATCAATCTTATCATTTCTTTTTCTTTCATTCTTTTTTTAACTTTTTTTAACTTTTTTTTTTTTGTGTTTTTGGATTAATTTTAATAACAAGATTATTTATCATATAAATATCTTTTTTTTAAGCCATGCGTAACATGAGTTTTATGACATGCGTAACATGAGTTTTATGATAGCTTTATTTGTGTATGAGTAATGCTAGAGATCCCAAATATTTTATCAAAAGTTTTACCAAATGTCTCACATGGGTGTGGGACCCACACAATGTGGGTCCCATGTGGGTCCCACACCCATGTGAGACATTTGGTAAAACTTTTGGTAAAATTTTTGGAACCTCTAGCATTTTTGTTTGTGTATATATATATATATATATAAAGCTTTAGCTGTATATATATATTCTTTGTTCTAAAAAAAATTTCAAAAACAAGAAGTTTAAAAAAATTGAGGTGATAGAAGTCACATATGAAAATGAAAGAGTGAATTAGTGGTGTTTTGAGAAATTGATAAAAGTTGATTTTTTAATTTTTTTTAATTTTTTGACTTTTTTATATTAAAAAAATAAAAATATATTGTGATTCAAATAAATTAAAAAATTAACTTTTTATTATGTTGCCAAAACGCTACATTGAAGTGCCAACTCACATTCACAACGAAGCGTTTCTCACTTATGTACAATAATTTTACCTGTGAGTGACAACTACAAATGAGTCTTATTAATTATTAGGTCAAGATCGATCCTGAGTTTTGTTGGTTCCTAGATGAATTTTAAAAACGGAACCTTATACATATTCAAATAAATTATTAGTAAAATGATATATATGTATTTTTTTAAGGAAAATGACTGAGGTCCCGAATTCGTTTCGAATTTCAATTTTTTTTTTCTTTTAAATATCGTATCGTATTATATATTGTAAGATATTTTAATACTGTTAAAAATAAGTACAAATAAATGTATAGTTATAGAAAATATAAATAAATTTAAATTACAAAAATAAGATTTCTTGAAAGATATAAATACGTATAAAATGTATTGCTTGCATATATATATATATATATATATATACTAGCGGTTGTCACACGCGATGCGTGTGCAATACTAATAAATATAAATAAAATAAAATATTTATTATATATTGTGTGCAAGTTAAGTGGTAAGAGTTTTATTCATTTGACATAAATCTAAGGTTCAAATCCCTTTCTCTCATCTATCTAATTTTTTTTTTTTAATTTCAAATAAAAAAGTAGACACATGGCAGCATAAGAAACAAAGGTTTTAAGATACCATAAGGAGTGTTCACTTTATAATAGTATAAATAGATAGAAGATAGATATATATATATATATATATATTCATTGAAATTTATTTATATAGATTAAGATAAAAACACATCATTACAAGTCAAAAAGATTATAAAAAAAAAAAAAACTGATTTTGTTACTTTAAAACTCAAAAAGATTTTTTTTTTTTATAAAAAAAGGTTTTGTTTTCAATTTTTCAAGAAAAGAAAACTTCAGGAAGAATTTAAAACACTATAAAAATTAAATCAAAATATCACTTAAACATTACTTTTTTCCTATTTTTAAATGCAAAATTACCAATTGAATTTGCGTAATCTAACTTACATATTTTTTCAACAGATTACGTAATTAATTTATTCAATTTTTATTGTGATAGTTAATTTATTCAATATTTCTTATGATATGATTAAGTGAATACAATATTTGATTGATTTCAACTTTAAAATCTTATTTTTCCATAGGCAATTGTAGTTGACAAAGTCAACAATATTTATATAAATAATCAACGCATTTAACAAACAATCACTCATTATTATTATTTTTTAAATTGTTTCGAAAAAACTTCATTTTTTTTAACTAATGATATTCTTTAGAATAAAATTAAAATGAAATGAAATGTTCATTCCCTTAATCTAGTCTATAATTGGAATGACCATTCACATATTTCCTTTTCCTAATCTGATAGATTTGGTTTGGCATAGACTATATAATTTATCTTTTTATCTTTTTATTTTTTTCATCACATCACTTCTCTACTTTTCTGTACATTTTTTCGTAAAAAGACAAGAAATATTTTTTTTTAAAACACGCCAAACCAACCCTTAGTTTCAAGCTCTATCAACAACAATCCCTCACTTGGAGATTGATCAAGACACGAATAGTCTTCAACCATAACTTTATAGTACACCATAATGACGGGAACCATCAACCTCACTTGCACCCAATTATAGTGGAATCTCCTTATGTTGTGGACCAACTTTGATGTATTTGATGTCCTTTGGGGACTCCTTTTTTGGTATTCTAAAGATGCCTAGGAAACCCTTTTTGATTCAAATGTTCTATGAGTTGTTTGACAAGGGAGGTCCCCTAACCATTTTGATTCATGACCAAAGGGTGCCCCTTTGGCACCAAAAAAAGAAAAAGTGTATTTGGGTGCAACTTATTTAGGATGCTTATCCAAAAAAATCTTTTTAACTTTTTAGCCTCGTAAGAATCAAATAATATCTAATTCTGTAGCTGTTTTAGCTGCCCCCCTTGATTACGATGTTGAAGAACTAGTGCTGCTTTTAGTCAATGTCAAACTCAAATGGAAGACTTCACTTGGGCATTAATATTGTAATACTACACATAAATGTACAAAATTAAATTAGTAATATTATAAATTTAGAAAAAATATATATAAAAAATTACTTTGGGAAAAAGAATCAAATTCATTGTGCATATGACCTATATTCTATTAATTTTAAATTTACATCACACACGTATTTTCATAATAAAACTCAAATTAAAATTTTATGATTCATTACATTTTTGAAATTATCTATATAACAATGAAGGGTTGTTTTTGAATCTTGATGAGACTTTTGTCCCTCTGTTAAAATGTAGACTATCAGATTAATTCAATCCAACAGCTAAAAAAAGTCCAAGACACAAATTATCTTTCAATGTTTGAGATTGTTTGTTCACATACATCCTACGGTGGATATACATTTTCTCCTTATGTTTCTTCCCTTCCATCCTCTCTCTCTCTCTCTCTCTCTCTCAAAAGGGTTGTCTCCTTCATCTCTCACTCTAGGATTGTCTTCATCATCTCTTAATCTAAGAGCTCACTTTTCATCTTCAATCTCCCTGCAACGGTCACGGCCTCACCCCTATTAGTCATTCATTTCCCTAAAAACCTAATACATAGCAGATCAATGACTTCGCAGGTGGTGGGTTTGTTGGGTGCTAGCCTTGCTAGATCAGTGGGTCCAAATCGGCGACATCACGACAACAGATCGGAGGAGAGGATTTTCTTGACCTTAATCATCAGTTTCTCAATGCTCAATAGGCCAGAGCTCTCTCTCTCTCTCTCTCTCTGTGACACGCACACACACACACACACACAAACTCACACATACACATAGTTTCTTCAATATGGCTATATTTGTTCATTCCTCATGAGGTTCTACTTCTCTCTTTAAAATTTATTAGAGCATTCCAATTTTTGGTACTTAGATCTCAGTCCAAAATTTTAGAAATTAATATACTTTGTCAGTACTGAATTTATCTCTTAATAGAATCAGTAATTAACTTATCTTTTCCCTACATTCTTAACATTTATGTTTTTTTTTTTTTTTTTTTTTTATTCCATCGTCCCCACTATCACCAACAAAGCTCTCACTCTCCATCAAATCAAATGGGGGTTAAGGAAAAATTGGTTTTATGTTAACACCTATTTTTATTTCAGGTCATTCAAACAGGTTAATGTGAAAGGTTAACCTGATTGCTAACATTAAGCTGAAAATAAAATAGATAGTCATATTTTTACTCATTGGTTCAAATTAGACAAAATATTTTTGGTATTTCTTGAATACTTTTGTATTTACTTAAGTTTTATCTGGCACATTATTTAGTGGTGATTTGTAGAATGATGATGAGTTGCGGTGCACAGAGGATGTGAGCAGTGGGTTTTGTTTTGGGATAATGTTCTTATACTTTCACTTTCTTTTTCTTTTTCTTTTTTATATATTATTATTTTGAAAAGTGCTCTTACTGGTTTTAGATTTGGTGCTCCTTTATTTCTAAAAGATATATTTTGTTTATGGTAATTCTTTTGGATATATTTATTTATTTTGTGTTAGTTTTTTTAGTTGTTTTTGGTATTGGTATGTATCTAAGAAGGTTTCAATTGCTCAATAGGCGTGCTTCAAAACAGAAAATCACTTCCAATTTAATTGCTTTATTTACATTTATGGTAATTTGTATATGAAGCATTGTGTTTGTGGTCCTATATATCTGAATCATTACTTTAAATTCGTTTGATAGGTTCACATTAGAGAGCTTGAAGAAGAAGTGAAACTTCTTAAGAACCTTTCGTATCCAAACATTGTGGAAAGTATTTGATTTGCATTCTTACTAAAGAATTTTAACGTTTCCTTTTGTTGCTCATCCCTTATAAAACAATTCAAATATATTTCTGTGTCTATCCATAAATTCTTCAAAAGGTAAGGTATAACTTTCAATTTCTGATTGTAATAATAACATTCTAATGATTTGAGCACATGCAAGTTTGTTCAAAATTATCCTCTCCACCATACATAGAACTTTAAACACAAATGAAAGTATAATTTTTCAAGGCAATTAAAATCCATTGGGGTTTCTGTTTGATAATTTGTCGTGGTATTGATTTGTTTTCACTTATAAATTCAAATGGCTTTGGTTTGGTTTCCTTTTCTTATATAGAGCTATGAGCCATCATACTATTTTTCATTTTTCTTGATAATTAATTATTTTCTTTTATCCACTAATGTCGACAGCTATTATGGGCAGTTTAGAAGTTGATTTCAACAATTTCTGACTTCCATGATTGTTTGATTTTGAAGACCAACATATGCTCTACGTAGTTGATTTGTGGTGATTCTCTCTCTCTCTCTCTCAAGATTTATATTTAATGTGTTTAATAACTTTTTTGTATTGAGCACCCAAACTTAGATTTTTATATATATTTTTCATGTGAATGGGTTGTTATTTTGTGCTTTTAGATATATTAATATGGGAATTTTGGGGTTTTAAGTATGTTGTTATTGCATTATTGTACAAAGAGATTTTCATTTGAACATTTCTCAAGTTTGTCTTTTTCTCCCAATATTTAATGTACATTTGTAATCTCATCGTACACCACCAGTTGAGCCCACATGTGTTTGGATTTTGTTTTAGGCGGAAGATTCTTAGTAGAATGATTCCCACTCAATCCCACCCCCTATTTTAGTTAAATTTAAATAAAATTTTGGTTTTATTTAATTGGTACAAATGTATTCAATTTCCATGGAATTAGAAACTTTACCAATGTAAGCAATTTCAGGTTGAGGCATGAATTATAGGTATAAAAGGTAAATTCATGAGTTGATTTGTTTTAGACTTATAGAAGTTGAGTCGGTTTTTTTATTTACTAAGATTTCAAATTCATGACTTCTGTGTGTTAATGATTAATATTTGATTTTTTTTCTAGTTAATTGGTTTTGAATTTCATAACTTAATTATTTGGATTTGTAGTATCATCTTGTTCAATCTTTGATTAATCGCATTAACTAAAGTCTTCTTATTTACATAGAATCCTCTACTTGGTTGTTTAAAATTTCATCATTATTGGTTGGTTTAACAGAGAAGCCTTCTATTTAGTCTGCTTTCAATTTGATTTCCAAATTCTATTTTTTTCATAGTGTAATAATTTAACTATGTTTATTGTGGAATCTAGTCTCTTTTTGTTCTTGGTATTATTGATTGGCAAGTTATTGATATTGACATAAAACAATGCATCTTTAGCTTAAATTTTATATTATTAGCTTGGCATCTGCATATGTGTGTGGTTTTGATTGATTACTTGAATTAGATGATTTGATTCTTGGTCTAAAAAAAACTAACAAAAGGCATAAGAAAACAATGTGCAATAGTTCATATCTTTATCAGATCGATTCAATTCAGTTAAATTTCTCTTTTTGTTCTTGGTATTATTGATTGGCAAGTTATTGATATTGACATAAAACAATGCATCTTTAGCTTAAATTTTATATTATTAGCTTGGCATCTGCATATGTGTGTGGTTTTGATTGATTACTTGAATTAGATGATTTGATTCTTGGTCTAAAAAAACTAACAAAAGGCATAAGAAAACAATGTGCAATAGTTCATATCTTTATCAGATCGATTCAATTTAGTTAAATTGATAGTATTGGGTAATAGTAAAATGAATATATACTGTCTTTTGGGTATAAATATGACAGTTTCATGATTTCATTGTAAAAGAACCACATTCAAGTTCCACATTTCATCGTAAAAGAATCATCCGTGCCTACGGCACTCCAAGTTATAAAATATAAAAATTTAAAATTTAAAAAATCCCACATTCAAGTGTTTTTTGGCCCTTCCCTTCAACAAAATTTTCCCTTTAAATATTTAGTTTATACTTAAGACTTGAGCTCATTTCCCTCTCTAGTATGTATGAGATTACAAGATATTCTTTTGTTTCTGTGATTACAAGATATTATTATTATTATTTTTCTATTTATTAATCTTCGACAATGTTAAGAAGCTGAGATCTTCAAAATTGAATTTGAAACTCTTACACTAAGATTTTAGTTGGTTTGCTAAAGGGAAAGCATTAGTTGCTATCATTGAGAATACCTATTGTCGTAATGGACCCATGGTGATCGATTTTCCGATTGATACATTGTTAAGCTTACTCATTTTCGTTGTTATTTTTTTCTTATTTGACAATGCCATTGTCTATTAAAAAGAGAAACCATTGTGTGACAGTGTGTGTTGTCCACTACTAATACACCATTACAACGGCTCAATTTGCAGACAAGTGGACTGAGATCAACCGACGACGCTAAGCTAGGATAAGTTTTATGGTAATTTCTATTTTTACTTTTTTCCCCAACCATACGCACTATTGATCTAATTTGTCATTACTTACATAAATGAGGGATTTTAATCTCTAATTTGTTCATTCTTGCATAAGGATTAGTTTAAATTAAAACTAATTTCTCATACATCTTGCATCGATCATTACTTCATACTTGAATATTGAAAATGTATTATTTTTTTAGAAAAAGAGGTGTATACCTTGGTGAATCTGGTTAGGGGGTGTGGTTGTGGTTTATATTGTTGTCCTTTGTGTCCTTGGTGAAAGTCCAGAAACCCGCGCGGTTAGGTGCCTATCCTTCCATTTGGTACCAGTAATGCCACGATCCAAACCTATCCCTATAGGTTTAGCATCGCAACCGACCAATAATCCTTAGATTACCAAAGGCCTCTGAATAAATTACCACATATATAGGGGCTGCGAAAGCAAATATAAATTATACATGGTCCATTGAGCTGTGTAGACGTATATGAGACAAAAAGTATAAAAACTTTATATACATAGGCGTGACGCCACAATATAGAAATCCACATCATAACACAGATATAACAAAAGGGAGCTTAGCCCAATATATACATAAACAGAAAACTTGTTCAAATTTCAAAGGAAAACAAGGTCTCAACATGTGCATCACAAAAGGAAACCTCCACTAAAGGCACAACAGCTACCTGACACGATTGACGCTCCAGGTCATCAACTCTGAGTTTGGTCACGCACTTGGTCACCTACATACATATAATAAATAGTGAGCGAAAGCTCAGTGAATAATAATAGAGTAAAGATTTTAATGAATGATGTCCAGCTTCGTATCATATCAATCAGAGAGATAAGAATTGTCATAACAAAATAGAGTCATGTTCATAATCGTATTCAATTCATGTGTGGTATATCCAATAGCATTACCATATCATGTTTGGTCAAGCATATCAAGTTCCATGATGGAACCTCCGGTACCGGGCCACGGTATTGTTTTCCCTGAGTGGGGGCCTGTGCCACGGTATTATTCCCCCGGGCGAGGGCCTATGCCACAGTATTATTTCCCCGGGCGAAGGCCTCATGACCATAAGCCACAGTATTATGTCCCTTAGGCGAGGGCCTCTGCTAAGGATACCACAATTATACTTCAAAGAAAAATTGGACAATCATTCATTCATACAAAGCATAGCATTTTAGAAAGCTGTTCATTTCATATTATCAGAAAATAGTCATTATCAAACATAACTTTACATAGTTATTACTTACAGATGGTTAGACAGATATCTTGATGGTAACCAATGGATTAACAGCTTACGGGGCGTGACCTACACGAACATAATAGATACACATACTGAAACACACGCTCGGATCATACTTAATTTATTTCATTTCATTCTTCGTGTGTTTCTAAGTCTTATCCTCATTATCATGTCTTAATCTTGGCCTATGAGTGCCTAGGATGCAATGAGGATGCTAAAATGCACTTGAAAACACTTGGGCAAATATGCTGAAAACAGGGGCCTCGCTCGAGCGTAACTTCCTTCGCTCGAGCGGATGTCTAAACATGTGAGTGGTCGCTCGAGCGCAACTTTCTTCACTTGAGCGGTCTATAAACTTTGCAAAAGTACTGGTTGTGTGATTTTTTCGCTCAACGCAAGCTCGACGGTTGCTCGAGCGTGAGACCGAGATCCTTGCTCGAGCGCAACTATTGTCGCTCAAGCAGTCTACAAAAATGGTAAACTTCTGGGAGCATGCATTTTATGCTCGACCCAACTTTTGGTCGCTTAAGCGAGAGTGCAGACCAAAGAGTGGTCGCTCGAACACAGGTTCTGTCGTTCAAGCAGAGAGACAGAATTCTAGAATTTTCATATTGCTTTTCCAAGCTCAAAACTCGAATTCAACACATCAAAACTCATCCTTTTAAACCAAAAATTTAAGGAAACTTGTGTAAACTTGGAAAACATCATGAATTCGAAACCATTTCACAAAATCAAGGTCCAAGAGCAAGTCAATTGTGCAAACACAAGCTTGAAATGTTAAAATCATAACATACATGAAATTCTTGACTTCAAAGCTTTCAAAACATGATCAAATAAGGTAAAATGGTATGAAACTCAATGAATTTACAAAACCAAGCTATGATCAATGCATGCATGTGAGAATTCTTTGTAATCACACTCAAAACTCCATGAATGATGCATACAATGCATGGATTGTTCTCAATTCTTGTTCTAAAGCTCAACTCTTCGTACTAATTTCTAACTTCTCTTGAATTCAAGCATGAACGAATCAAACACAAAGCTTAAAGATTGAAATTCTTACCTAAAGTTCTCAATTCCTCTAATTCACTTTTAATTCTCTAGCAAATTCCTTCCAATCTCAAGTTTTGATGTCAAACTCTCTTCGTCTCTTCCTTCCTCTCTCTCATGTTTTGTGTAGGCTCAAAATGATAAATAAGAGATGACTCAAAGTAGTGTATAAGCCATTTATGGGCTTGATTAGGAAAATTAATTAATTAAGCTTACCACTAATCAAATGAGCATTAATTATTCTAATCGCTTCGTTTCGAATCGAATTTCCATTGAACCTACCATAAATTCCTAAAAATTCCAAATAACACATATATCAAGTTAATTTCAAGATCAGATACCAATAAGGCCTTTAATTTTTAGGACAAAGCGGAAACTCAAACAGATATTTTTACAATGGACAAATATAAACACAAATAACACAACACACATGCAATTAATTCAGAATTTCACCTTAATTACTTATTAAGCATCCTTAATCATGGTTTAGCAGTTAATCATAGGTCGGGGTTACTACAGCCTTCCCCCCTTAAAGAGTTTGGTCCTTCAAACTCAAATTACCTTCGCTTTGGTAGAATATCGGGTCTAGAGGGAACAAATCTGGATACCTCTTCATTATATCTTCCTCGGTCTCCCAAGTCACATAAGTCCCTCCATGATTCAGTGATTAACAATCTGTACTGGTCTCTCTTCGTACCTATAGTCATCGTTCAGAAACACATAAGTTAGCTCAATCACATGGAATGGATCTCGTAGATATTACCGAAGCATTGAAATATGAAAAATGTTATGCATATGTTCAATGACCGGCGGTAAGCCTACTCGATACATCACTAGATTGATTTTCTCAAGGATTTTATACGGCCAACATATCTTGGTGCCAATTTCCCTTTTACACCAAACCGAGTTTGCCCTTTCATTGGAGTTACTTTGATAAATATGTGATCCCTGACTTCATATTCTCTGTCTCTTCTTCGAACATTAGCATAACTCTTTTGGTGGCTTTGTGCAGTTTTCAACCTTTGTTGAATCAATTTCACATTTTTCATCGCTTCTTGCACAAATTTTGGTCCCAACAAAGGTCTATTCCCTACTTCGGCCCAATAGATCGGCGATCAGCATTTTTGACCATACAACGCTTCATAAGGAGCCGTCTCAATACTTGAGTGACAGCTGTTATTATACACAAATTCGGCTAATGGTAAGTAGGTCTCCCAATTGCCTTGGAAATCTAAGGCATACACTCTGAGCATATCCTTCAAAGTCTGTATCGTTCTTTCTGATTGGCCGTCTGTCTGTGGATGATAAGCACTGCTTAGTCTCAGTTCAGTCCCTAAAGCTTGTTGTAAACTCTGCCAGAATCTTGAAGTAAACTTGGGATCTCTGTCAGATACAATAGACACTGGCACACCATGTAATTTCACAATCTTATTAATATACAAGTTAACCAACTTATCCGCATTTTACAAGATTTGACAGGCAAAAAGTGAGCAGATTTAGTTAAACGATCAACAATGACCCAAATAGAATCCATACCTTGGGAAGAGCGAGGCAATCCCACAATGAAGTCTATGGTAATATGCTCCTATTTCCATTCCGATTTTGGAAGCAGCTGAAGTAATCCAGCGGATCGTTGATGTTCAGCCTTGACTTATTGGCAATGCAAAATCTGGTAACAAAATCAGCAATGCTTTTCCTCATACCAGGCCACTAAAAATTTTGTTTTAGATCCCTGTACATTTTCGTATTCCTCGAATGCATAGCAAATTTAGAATTGTGAGCTTCAGTCATAACACGTTTCCTCAAGTCAGAACAATCCGATACACAAAGTCTATTCTGAAATTTCAATACATTATTGTCAAGCACAAATCCCTTCCTTTGTTTTGAGTCAACCTCATCAACAATTTTCTTCAAGAACTCATCTACAAGTTGTTTTTCTCTAATTTTTTCAATGATTACAGGCTGAGCAGAAATGGAAGCTAGGACTCTACCTTGTTTATACAACGCGATTTCGATTCCATCTATTTCCAAGTCACATAACAGTTATTTTCTACTGGTGAGCAAACATGACAAATTGGCAATGGATTTTCGGCTCAAAGCATCTGCAACTGTATTTGCCTTTCATGGATGATACGGAATTTGTAAATCATGGTATTTTATTAATTCAAACCATCTTCTCTGTCTCATGTTCGATTCTTTTTGAGTGAAAAAATATTTGAGGCTTTTATAGTCAATGTACACTTCACAAGTTACTCCATACAAATAATGACGCTAGATTTTTAATGCAAAAACTACAGCTACAAGTTCAAGGTCATGAGTTGGATAGTTCTTTTAATGAGGGCGAAGTTGTCGAGAAGCATAAGCAATCACTTTCCCATTTTGCATTAACACACACCCCAAACCTTCGTACGAAGCATCACTGTTAATTTGAAATCCATCGGTATCATTAGGCAAAATTAAAATTGGTGCTGTTACTAACGGTCTTCAGCTCTTGGAAGGCAGACTTTCTTTGATCATTCCAATCAATGATATATTTTTCTGGGTCAACTGTGTCAATGGCAAAGCAAGCTTAGAGAAATCTTTTACAAATCTGCGGTAGTAGTTAGCAAGCCCATAAAACTTTGGATTTCTGTCACATTGGTTAGTCTTGGCTAGCCTACAATGGCCTCAATTTTCTATGGATCCATTGAGATGTCGTCTTTGTTGATTACATGTCCCAGAAATGCTACACTGTAAAGCTAAAACACACATTTGGAAAGCTTTGCATACAAATTCTTCTCTCTCAGAATCTGTAAGGCAGTTCTCAAATGAGTTCATGTTCTTCCCTGCTTTTGGAGTAAATCAGTATATCATCAATAAATATAACAATAAATTCATCAAGAAATTGTTTGAAAACTCTATTCATTAGGTCCATAAACGCTGCAGGTGCATTAGTTACCCCAAATGGCATTACCAAAAACTCGTAGTGCCCGTATCTAGTTCTAAATGCAGTTTTCTCTACGTCTCCTGCCTTAACTTTTAGCTGGTTATACCCAAATCTAAGATCTATCTTCGAACACTTGTGCTCCCTAAGGTTGGTCAAATAGGTCATCTATTTGGGGTAATGGGTATTTGTTCTTAATAGTCACTTTGTTCAATTCCCGATAGTTTATACATAGCCTTAAAGATCCGTCCTTTTTGACAAACAAAACTGGAGCCCCCCAAGGTGACGAGCTTGGGCAAATAAACTTCTTGTCTAACAATTCCTAAAGTTGAGTTTTCAACTCTTTCAATTCAGAAGTTGACATTTGGTTATGTTGCGGGTATTACATCAATGGTGAATTCAATTTCTCTATCAATTAAGTCCCCAGGCAATTCATTCGAAAACAAATCGAGAAATTCACAAGCAACAGGAATGGTTTCTACAATAGGACTAGTAGAAGTCTCAAGCAATACACAATACATATAACCCCTACACCCTTTCCTAAGTAGTTTAACGGTTTTCATGGAAGAAATCAAATATGGGGGAGAAACTACTCTATTCCCAGCAAACACAAATTCAGGTAAATCGAGTGGACGAAGCACAACAGTTTTATTCACACAATCAATAGTTGCACAGTACTTCATTAACCAGTCCATACCCAATATGCAATCAAAATGATCAATTCTCAGAGGTAATAAATCAACATATAATGTCACATCACCAATCACAATATCACATGCTGGATAAACATAAGCACATACCATTGAACCCCCAGAAGGCGTAGATATAGATAATAAATAATTCATGGATTCTAAGGGTCTAGTAATTTCCGCGAAAAGGCATGTGACACAAATGAATGTGTAGAACCAGAATCTATCAAGACATATGCATTTTGGGCACAGATTGAAATTATACCTGACACCACAGCCTCGGTGGTTTGTACATTCCCTGGCATCAGTGTGAATACTCTCTATTGCCTCAATGTTTCATTTCCAGTATTACTTCTGGCATTAGTTCTTGTATTTGACCTCGTTACAGAGGCAGATCCAGTCGAACTTGCCGTGGGGCGACTGGCATTTTTGGACCCAATTGGACAATCCTTCATTACATGGCCAAGATTGCCACATTGATAACAGGAACCGAATGCACGGTTACATGTTCCTCTATGTTTTCTTCCACAATCAAGACAATTTGGAATGGATCCACTTCTTTGACTAGAGCTACTGGAAGTTTCTGTGTTCCATTTCTTTGAAAATGACCATCCCTTCTTGAAATTGAATCTGGATCTTTTACCCCTCTATTCAGTTGTTGGAGTTTTGACTTGTTTCTTTGCTGCTAGAGTGGCTTTTGTCATCAATGCTCTATCAAGTACCTCTACATATCTAGGCAACTTCAGGACGCTTACTCGATCAAATACATCCAAATCTAATCCCCCCTCAAATTTTTGTGCCTTCTTATAGTCCGTATCCACCATATGAGGAGCAAATCGAGCTAATTTCGTGAATTTAGCATCATATTCGGCAATAGACATGTTGCCTTGCTTGAGTTCTTGGAATTCAGAAACCTTTCGATCACAGAAGTATTGAGGAAAGTACTTGTTGTAGAAGATCTCGTTGAATTGAGTCTACGTCATGTTTCCATTACTAGTTCGGATTAATAACCACCATCTTCAAGCTTCATCTTTTAGGGTGTAGGTGGCCAAAAGAACTTTTTGTGTCTTGGAGTAAGGAAATACTTTAAACAGTTTCTCCATTTCAAGCAACCATGTTTCTGCCTTTAAGGATTCAATACCACCCAAGAAAGTCGGCGATTTCATCTTCATGAACTTCTGAGTTAGATTTATGATATCATTGTTATCCAGTTCAACTTGGACTAAAGGAAGTGGATGAGACAGGCGTTGTTGTCTTTGCTGCTGTATCATTGCTTCAGTTAGAGCCGCAAGCATTTGTTCTATTTGGCTCATCTGAGCCTTAGATGATTCAGCTATTCCATCACTTCTTGTAGTTTCCATTGCTATAAGTAAACATGACAATAATAAACATTGGCAAATAGTCTCGTTCTCTGTATTCAAGTCCAGTTCAATTCACTTCATTTTGATTCACATGTGTTCACATTATTTCATATTAGTTCGAGTATAGTCAAATAGTTTACACACCCACACATGCAAATGGAATGCCCTAAATTCTTTTTTAGGACATTCTATAGCTCATATGGACTTGTGCGTGTGGTATAACACATGCTTTGATACCATTTTGTCACGACCTGAACCAACTCCTATAGGTTTAGCATCGCAACCGACTAGTAACCCTTAGATTACCAAAGGCCTCTGAACAGATTACCACATATATAGGGACTGCGGAAGCAAATATAAATTATACAAAGTCCATTGAGCTATGTAGACGTATATGGGACATAAAGTATAAAAACTTTATATACATAGGTGTGACGTCAACTTGGTTATTTCTCAAGCAAATGGAGACTGAAAAGTCAAAGAAGAGAAGATGAAGGTTTACCATTAGACCCTGGATGTTCTAATTCCAAAGTTTGAAAAACTAACGTTTACGTATCTATTAAAAGAGAACAACCGGTTCGCTGATGCTTTAGCAACTCTATCTTCTATGGTAGACATTTCACTTGGAGTCCGGATGTGTCCGATTATATTGAACAGAAATACACGCCGGCTTATGAAACTATTGCCGCAATAGATGAAGTGTAAGATAAAAACCTTGGTATTACGATATTTGGAATTTTCTGGAAAATGACACGTATCCACTAGGGGTAAATGCCAAAGACAAACGGGGAATACGGCGTTGGGCTGTCCAATTTATCATCTACGGGGATAACTGTATAAAAGAGGTCATCTGGGAATGCATAAATTATGTGTAAAGGAAGAGGAATCGAAGTGCCTTATGGAGGCTATCCACGGCGGAGAATGCGAGGCACATATCAACGGTGTGATGCTAGCCCAGAAGATTCTCAGGCAAGGCTATTATTGGTCCACCATGGAGGAGGATTGTATTGGTTTTGTACGGCGATGTCACAAATGTCAAATCCATGCCAATCGCATAAATATTTCGCCTTCAAATCTTTACATGACTTCGCCATGGCCTTTCTTGGTCTGGGAAATCGATGTTATCGGGGTGGTCTCGCCAAAAGGGTCGAATGGACATGAGTATATCCTGGTGGTGATTGATTATTTTATAAAGTGGGTGGAAGCTCTGTCTTATGTCATGTTGAAGGCATCACATGTGGCTATATTCATCAGAAACAACATCATCTGCTGGTATGGAGTGCCGAATGAAATCATCTCAGATAACGTCTCACACTTCAAGAAAAAGGTGGTGGACCTGCTTGAGAAATACAACGTGGCTTTTCACAAGTCATCGACATACAGACCACAAACCAATGGAGCTGTTGAAGCCACCAATAAGAATGTCAAAAACATCCTGCAGAAGATGGTTGAGACCTACAAGGACTGGCCGGATAAACTGCCGTTTCCACTTTGAGGCTACCGGACCTCGATCCGGACACCCACAGGGGCAACCCCCTATTCTCTCATCTACGAGATGGAGGCTGTTTTGCCAATTAAAATTGATGTGCTGTCGCTACGAGTTATGGCCGAGTGTCAGATAGCGGAGGCGGACTAGCAACAGAGCAGATTTGAGGAGTTAATTTTGTTTGATAAGAGGCGAAAGGCATTGTATCATGTTCAGGGCTACTAGCGCAGAATTGCCAGGGCTTTTAACAAGAAAGTTAAGTCCAGGAATCTCAATGAGGGAGATATGGTACTAAAAGACAACCGGGCTCTCATCCATGATCCTAGGGGCAAGTTCAGACCTAATTGGACTGGTCCTTATATCATCAAGTCAATCTGGTTAGGAGAGGCGATTATTCTCAGGGACCTAGATGGCCTGGAGTTCTCATAACCGATCAATATGGACAAGTTAAAAAAATACTACCCTTGAGAGGCTTGCTAGGCTGAAAACTTGGAAGGGCGACTTTGGCAAAAGTTAGAGCGCAAAAAGAGAGAGTTAATACTCGAGTGAACCTGAACCGAACTACGTAAGGCCTGATTTCCATCTTTGGGATACGTAGGCAACTTCATCCTGAAGTCCAGCCATAACTATTTCCAACTCAACTATCCTATCCATTTTTCTGATTAAGTCATCTTTATTCATCATCTGTTAGTTTGGTTGTGATTCTCATTTTGAGAAGAAAAGCTGGTTATAATGCAGAGTAGTAGTGGTATTCAAGCATGGGCGGTTATGATCTTTTGATTCGAGGTTGTACATCTTGAGGGTTTGATTCTGTGCGTGTCAGGTAGTGATCATTTTTTAAAATGGTTTTGGAAAGTTTTAATAAAAGTTGATTTTGTTCAAAAATTTTACCTTTTACAACTTAGACCATTTTTTGGACCAAAGAAAAAAATTTAGTGCTCACAACCTTAATTCCATTGATTTCAACACATGTACATTTCCCAACTCTCTGATACAAATTAAAGTTGTTTTTACATCATAAAACTTGAAAAGAAAGGTCAAAGCAATAAACTAGGAGCATAGGTGAGTTCGGTGCTCTTGCGTCCTCTGCTCGTGCTTGCAGAAGCTTCTGTAGCCAAAATGGGCCCGACTTGTGCCTCATCCTCGAGCCAAGCCAAGCACTTGTCAAAAAGGGCATAACTGAAACTAGGGGCAGGGGCCAGAAGCTCTCTTGTCCTCCAGGCAGCAAGGTACCGAGCCAGGTGTGAAGCACGAATCAGGAAATGAAGCTGGGTATTTTACCCTTTCCTCGGGGCAGGTTTGATCATGCCCAAACTAGCGTCTGAGTCGGAAGAGAAAGTAGAACAAGCAGTGCGTAAGGCCAATCAACTGTATGCCTGGCTGCTGGGTCATGTTGTAATTCATCTCAGTCAGATTGAGCTAGGGGCAACGCCAAGCTATGTCAACTGCAGCTCTACCGCACATCCAATTGCACCACCATCCCTCATTGGGAAAATCCACTAGTCGTTGGCGGAAGAAATAAGCTCAGGCTGAATACTTGGGGCAAGGGTCCACCACTTTCAACTTATCCATGAGCCATACCTGGAAAGGGATAAAAAATAAGAGAGATTAAAGAATAGAGAGATATGCGTGGAGAGAAAAATAAAGAAAGGGCTTTGAGAGAAAATAGAGCATGAGTGTCGAGTGATGTGCGAGACATATATTAGAAAGGGTGGGAAACAATACCTGAAGAAGTAGTGGACTCACCACAAATCTGGTGGTCTCTAGCCGATGAATAGCATCTAAGCCCATCAAGGTCTCGGCCCGCATCAAACCGATACAACTCTTACATTCTTTTAGACATTGGGCCACTTCAATCAACCGAATGCTAGTTCCACCACAACTAGGGACAAGAAGGAAATACGCGAGCATATATAAATAGAGGGCATGTTGTCGAAAACCTCACCAAAGAAGGTCGCCTCTGTCACCAATGTCAGAAAACCGATGAATCAAGCTAGGTATATCTAGCTCTTCATCGTGGGCCAACAATCGAGCTTCATGCAAAGTGAGTCCACACATTCATCACAAAGCCTGGGCGTGGCCAAAACGGGGCTGAGGCATGATTTCTTCATCACGACAGGTTTCCATCAATGCTTGAAATTCTTCAAGAGTCGGGCACATTTCCTGTGTTCTGAAGTGAAATACATGCGTAATTGGGTCCTAGCATCAGGCCGCGACATGGAGGAATGGAAAACAAAGCGGCCTACGATTTAACAAAAAAAGTGCGTTTATGCCGAAACCTCAGAAGTTTACCTTTTCCGTGCCATCTAAAGTGGCTATCCAATTCGTGAGCTTCTCAGCAAGGAATATCTCCATCTGTGGAAAAATAGTAGCAAAAATCAGGTTTTGGTGAAAAAATCACGAAGAAAGACCTTTTGTAGAAAATTGGGCTGTGAGTGGAGGCCAGTTGTTAGCCGTTTGGTGGTTCCATCAAAAGTGGCTGGCCGCCCACTTTTTGTGGCCTGTCGTCCACTTATGGGCCTGGTAGTTTTGGCTGTCAGGTTTTGTTTGAACTTTGTGTTTTGAGCTCTTGTTTCGAGTCTTTTGGTTTTAACAAGTGTGCATATTTGTGTTTGAGTTGTTTTCGCTTTGTTTATGAGTTGTATTTTGTATTTTGGTCAATGGTCGACTCATTACCCGATGAAAAACATCGTGCCAATACAAGTTTTTATTTTTGGGTTCAAATTCAACTCCATTTTCATTCTGCAAATGTGGTGTTCATAATGCAAAATTAATAACTCTTTTCATAAAATTGTAGGGTTTTCCCCTGATCATAGTTTTTACAAAAGAGAGTAAAAGTTTTCAAAAGCAATAGTAAAATCCTATCTGAAGCTATATGTGCACTGAACTACCAAAATAAACGAAACTAAGAAAAAAGTACAAAAATCGGCACCATTCATCTCAAGCTCGAGAGGCCCTCTTCGTTCTCTTCCTCGGAGGGGACTCAAGGGCTGTGTCTCCGTTAGCACCGTTATCAAAATTAGACTTTGAGCCAGAGCCGGTATCATCATCTCCGCTCCCTACTTCACTGCCAGCCTCGACGTTATCTTCGCTCCTTAACCTTGAGCCAGCGTCATCGCCTTTACTCTCAGACTCAGAGTGTCGGCTCACTGCCTCCTTAGAGTCACTGGCCTCGGTATCATCCCCACTTAATATGGGCTCGGACTCGCTGATCTAGCTCTGAGCACCCCTGTCTCTACCTCGACCTCGGTGGTCATCTCGGCCGCGTACTGGGGCTTGTCTACTTCTCTACCCTGCCGCTGGAGGAGGTGCCGCTGCTGGTGGTGTCCTCAGTACAGATGGGATCTGGAAACAAGTGTCGACATATTAGATACAGTGTATGTATGCAGAATGAGTATGAAAGGTACAGTATGAGTACAGTGTGTCAGTGCAATGAATCAGTGCAGTGTGGGGTGGTGTGAATGTTACAGTATGCATATTAGTGAACCAGTGGGAATGTGATGGTGTGGTCCACAACAGTGTGAGGTAGCAGTGAAATGTATGTGGAAAACAGAAAAAAAATACCTGGATACTGTGGAGATCAAACAACGTCTCTTTCCTCTGCACCATGCCAATCGGCGAAGCAACTAGCTGGAGCAGGCCCTCTGTGTTCTCAGTTGGGGCCTGCAAGTGTATTTGACTGATCAGTATCTGGAATAATTAATGTCTGGAAATGGAGAGTGCAGTTACAAGCTGTAAAGTATGGCCCATACCTGAGGTGCGCCACGGGCTCTGACATACCCATGCCCTACCTCGGGTGGCTCTATCGGAATTTAATAGGTTGACCAAGTCAGCCACCAGCATGTAAACGCAGTGGGAATCGCCGGCTAACTAGCAACCTGCACAATAGAAGGGGCTCCCCCAATATTGGCCTCGGCCTCCTGAGCAACCTCACCCGCCAAAGGAGCACCTCTGCATCGTCCGTATGAACTCCTGTCATGGATGGCATGAGACGAGTTTGGATGAAAGTCGCATACTCGCCTTTCGCTCTGAAATAGTCGGCATCCAGCCCCACCATAAACTGAAAAATAGCTCCAACTGGGAGGCTATCGGCTATTCTCATGGATGCTGGGGGTGGCATAGGAACGACTGAGACGAGTGAGCCCAGAGTCTGGCATATGAAACTCTCACCCAAGAACTAGGCCCAGTAGAGTGGGCCTTCCAACAAAATCTGGAACTGAGACATGGCCCAATCCCCGGCATACTGGTCCCTCACTCCAGCTGGCATCGTTGCCTAGGGCTGCTATATGATCTGCAAACAGAGAATGTACAGATTGTTAGTTGCCGTTAGTTAATGAAGTATGAATCAGAACAGTAGTAAAGCACAAATGATTGTGAGTTTCAGATTACCTCATGGGCATCCACCGTATCGAAGTATCGGTGTGTAGAGACCCTATTTTTGACTGCCTTTAAGAGTTGGGCGCCACTAATTGCTTACTCGATGGTGCAGGCTATCCAGTGCAAAGGTTCGATTTCTTTGGCAAGAGGAGCTCCGAATCCCAACCTTACACCCCATTTTTGGACCAAAACTATTTTAGACCTTAAAACCCTCTCTTTCAAAATATTTTTGAAAAGGTTTCTACGATGTTCCGATGCGTGCATTTCGTTAAATGTTGTGCTTTTCGGTAAATCAAGCAAGGACAAAGTGGAAATGCATGAAAGAGAAGTGAACTCTTCAAAAAAATCTTTCAAAACTTCTTAGTTAGAGGTTTGGAGTTGAATAAAATTGGAGGAGAGGGAAGAAACCTAGTTGGGGAAGAAGTTGGGCATGAATCGTTAAGAGAGAGTCGAGCGACCCTCGCTAAATCAGGCCTATCTATTTGTACATTGGATTTCAGCTATGAGGCCACACCATTGGAAAGTGGACTTCCGGGGTTTCATTTTCACTTAAGAATCTCCTAAAGTCGAGTCCGAATGAGGGAGATATGGTTGGTTGAAGTTGGGCATCGATCCGGTTAGGACCGAAACTAAGCAGTCTTCACTAAAAGAGGCATATCATTTTGCACACTTGGAATTTTGATGTGAGGCTGCCACCATTGGAAATAAAACTTCTGGGGCTTCAATTTAGGCACAAGAATGACCTGAAAATGAGTCTAGACAAAGGAGATATACCCATTTAAAGTTGGACCTAGAGAGCAGATTTTCGTTGTCTGCCACTAGTTGTGCTTGTCGGCCACATAACGTGGCCAACGGCCACTTAAAGTGTCCGGTCAGCTACTAAAAGTGGTCGTCGGCCACTGGTGTCCAAAACTCAGATATTATGCAGATATTTCCCCTCCAGTTGTTCCACACTGCTCCAGATATTTCTGAATTGATATTTTCGACCAAGGCTCTCTTTTTTCTATATATAGAGGCCATATCTCTCATATTTCAAAGTTAGCAAATTTTGGGAGCCTCTCTCTAAAAATCCTCTCTCTCTACAATTTTCTCTCTCTATTTCTCTCTCTTTTGCCCTTTTGTGCATACAAGTAGAGATACACTTCTCCTTTGCCTAGACATTCTTGATCAAAGTTGCTTATCTTTGGGCTGAGATTTTAGGAGGCCTTCTTTGAGCTCTAGAAGGTGATTTTAGCTTGAATTTGGCTTGAATTGTTTCCTAAGTTGTGTCTTCCCTTCAAGAGGTAGAAACTTCTCTTTGCTAGCTTAATTTCCATACTTGTTTTGCCATCTTTTGACACTATTTTTGAGCTGGTTTTCAACTTCAAAAACCTTTGTTTTTCAGTCCTAAAAGTGTTGGTTTGAGCCTTTGTGCGTTAGGGGGTTGTCCCCCCTTTTGGCTCTTTGGCTTGTTAAGCTTTTTGGACTATCTTTCATCACCTTTAAATCAAACTTTTTGGACCTTTTTACCACTAATTTTTAGAGCTTCTCAGAGGCTAAAAATGTTGTTCTGAGGCCCCAAATATAGAGGGGTTGGCCAGCCACCCCTCTTCATGCTTGTTTACTAGTTCAAAAGCTCCATGTTTTAGCTTATTGTTTTAGTTTATTGTCTTAGCTTATTTTAGCATGTTTTCAAACTGATTTTGGGCTATAAAAACTCTATGTTTTTGGGCTGAAGCTTGGGTCCTAAGGCCATTAAAGGTTGAGGGGTTGATAGCCCTTCTTTGTACCTTGTTTTGGAGATCGTTGCCCTCGTGTTTCCCACCCTTGCATCATCTTTTTCAGAGCTCTTAACCACTAAAAATCAGAGTTATTTCAGTGACAAAAACCTTTTTTTGAAGTTCAAAATTGGAGGGGGTAGCCTCCCCTCCTTGTGTCTTGTTTGCGAGCCTAGATAGCTTAACATGTGAGCATGTTTTTCTACCATTTTGCACCTTAATCTCAGCATGTTTTTGCCACTGTTTTGATTGGTTTTAGCTCTGTTTTGAGCTGGTTTGGTCCTTTGAGGCTTGTATTGTGTGGTTGTAGTGCAAAGGGCATCACTAGTTTGGTGTTTTAGGCCTTCAAACATCATTTCCTTGAGTTGATTGCATGTTTTAGTATTATTTTTCATGTAATTTTAGTACATATAATATCTCCAACCTCCCTCATTTCTTTACCTTTTCATTTACTTTGACGGTTGTTTAGCCTTAGGATTGTGTTTAAGCTCGAGATCGAGGTTCGTGCTTAATGGTTTTAATCCTATTTTGAGGGTTTTTACTAACCAACGGCATGACCTCTCTTTTGCCTTAAGTCATCCCTTGGTTGACACCTCTTCCATTAGAGGACACTCACTTTTGGACTAATCAATTAAAGAATTAATTGGTAATCTAAAATGTGTAAACAGAATGAACAAAGTAAAAGAGGCAAGATAAGCATCTTTCATGTTGCATTGAATGTGTTCAGATCAGACGTTAATTCGAACACGAGAAAAATGGGACGTTTCATACTCAAAGTGATGAAACGTGTAACTTTTCTTGGTCACCATCAGCCTTGATCATGCATGATAGGGTCGTGGTTTTGTCGAGTCTTTGTTTTGAATTGATTAACTTGTGCAAGCTTGGTTCCTTAGCCATCATGCATTGAAAATGCTTGGTTGATGGTTTGAGGACCGAGAATTACACTCCTTTGAATGTGTGTAATGATAAGGAGAGTAAAAATGAACACAAACCTTGAGAATACACTACTTTGCCTCTATTTGCTCTTTGTTGCAGCAAAAAAGGAAGTTCGGGGCAAGGGTGGCCGACCGGCCAGAAGTAGTGGCCGACGACCACTAGAAGTAGCCAATCGGCCAGTTATAGTAGCCGACGGCCACTTTTTGTAGCCGACTGGCCACCAATGAATTTTTGCACAAGTGTGCTCCTGAATTGCAGCAGAGGCATTATGGGAGCTGGCACAATTTTTAGTGATCAAACGGGTGCAAACAGAGGCATATGATGGCAAGGCAGTGGCATTTTCAGGTGGAGCAACCGAGCATGCATGCGTCCCTCGAGGACATTTAATTGCTTTAGTTAGCTTAGAATAATTAGTTAAATCGAATGTTGTACTTAATTAGTTAGTATAATTAATTCTTCAATTCTGATTTGTAATATTTAACTAGCTTAGAATAGTTAGTTAATTGGTTCAATTGTTGTAATAATTAGCTTAGAATAGTTAATTAGTTTTGGTTTGTAATAGTTAGCTTAATTAGTGTAGCTAGTTAGCTTATTCATTCGGACCCTCCTTCACGAGGGCGCAATGTTATAATAAGTGTGCGTGTGTGTGTGCATGTCTTCCAACCCCATGTCATTCTCTCTTTTATTTATTCGCTTTCGATGGTTAGATTAGGGATCATGTTTCAATTAGCATACCTTATGCTTGCATATTTGCATCATTCATTTGTCTTGTATGCACCAAGGCTCAGCGCATCATTCAAACTGTATTGTCAATTCAATACTTACTTGAATACATGTTTCAAAGCATGCTATCAAAGTGTTGCAAATAACATGATTAAGTAACCGAGCCTATTTAATTTCATATTGCATGTGTTTCATTAGGCATTTTGTATAGTTAGGATCATGCATTTTTTAACTAGTTTCTGTTTTGGCTTGGAGTACTCGGTGAGTTTTATATTTTAGCATACTTGCATGAGTGTAATTGCCATATTGCCATGTTTCGCATACTTGCCATGAGGTTATGTACTTAAATGCTAAACTGCATGAATGTCTGTGGATGAAGGCTTGCTGTTTGAATTGGAGCAATTCAACGAATGTATGTTTTAAGCCCACTATGTTTGGTGGCAAATCCGCGTTTTAGCCCACTTGAGGGTGGCAAATTCAAACCATTTTCAAAAACAAACATAAATTGAGTTGTTCCAATTCTTGCGATTTTAGTCTATACTTGATTATGTGCCATATAGTAAAGTTAGCTAATAATCGAAAAAAGAACACATAAGGTTTATAAAAGGGCATATCATGATTAGTAGAGGCCGATCCTTTAATCGGGCGAGCGGGGGTGCTCAATTCATGACCTTTCCCTCTCATACCTAAGTTCTCGAGCCGAGACAACTTTGGTGATGACAGACACGTGGCCTTTGGCACGAGTCAGGGTTTTCTAAATTTCTCCAAAATAAAATATTTAGGTGGCGACTTTGTAATATGGCAAAGTAGTCCAATTTTGACATTATTTGATTTAAAATCAGTTTTCCAAAAGGTTTGTCGGATTTGGACTCTTTAGTGATTATTAGTTTCACATTGCACTTTGTGAAATTAGATTCAGAAACCATAGGCGGGAGTCCTAATTATGAAGCCTTCTTTTCAAACCCTCGTCCGAAAGGCAGGGGCGCGAAAAGAGGCGAGTCCACACGGCGGTAGAAGGCGAATATCATATCGCCATGGCTCCGGTGCCGGCACTGGCCTTGGTACCGGCCGTCATATCATCATGTGTAAGGCACGATGGGAGGGATCTCATCCACTGGCTCTGAAGCTAGAGTCGAGATGTAAGCGTAAACCCATAACTGTAAGAAAATGTCAGTAGTGTCAAGCACAAAGTGTCAACAGATATAAAATAGAAAGGGCAAAGCAAAAAGCACGATGCATAAACAAATATCAAATAGAAAGTGTTAGCAAATATCAAGTAGAAGGTATTAACAGATATCAAGTAGAAGGTGCAAAGTAGAAAGCACAATGTGTCAACAAGAAGTGCAAAAGCAGAAAGGTGTGGTGTATACCTCCCAGGCTCTCCAGTAGCCTCTAACCCGCTCTCCTTTCATGCGGGGAGTGGAACTCATATAGTCATAGGGTGTGGAGAGGCCAGCTCCACCCCAGTCATAAAACCGTACTCGGGCAAGGTCACAAGGGTGCTCAGTAAGTACAAACCCACGGTGTTCCACCTGTTCGCAAACAAGGTGGTACCGCGGAGGAACATCAAGAAGCCTCGGACATACCGCTCTACCTCCTCCTGTGTCTCAGGCTGACTCCTGCGGAAGTGCTCGGAGAACCAGCTGTATCTCACCATCACTGGCCTGTATAGAAGTGGGTGCACTCCAAACAGGTAGATCCAAGTTGCGTCTCACTCGCCCATGTCCATGTCAAAGAGGATCGGATGTGATCATAGAGAAGTCGTATGGAGTCATCGTCATCTCCCTAACAGAAGAGAAGTGGAAAGAGTTGGTGGTGTCCCACCACTTCTCCACCAATGCTCCGAGTAGAGCCTGGCTCGCCATGTGTCGTGAGAGTCCGGTACAGAATAAGCCAAAGCTAGCCTCATCAACAAGGTTGCGGACCTTGAGCGGGAGCTCATAATACTAATCTCTGGCCGTCACTGCCCCATAACCCCTGCAAGAACGAGAGTTCCCCTGTGGCAAAGAAAGAATGGATCAAATGAAAGATAGTGATAAAAGAGCAGTCAGATGAAAGGCAATGTAAGAAATATAGTCAAATGAAAAACAAGAAAGCATGAAAATAAAGTTTGTACCTTAGAAGCACTGTAGGAAAGGTAGGAGTACGGCTCTCTCAGCAAAATGTCCTCTGGCATGCCACCAGCAAAATCGTCAAAACGCATCATGCCTCCAGGCACCAGCATGTGCATGTGAGGATGATAAGTGACAGGATCAAAGGGCCATATCCTCAATGGTAGTGGCTCAGGCTCAAGCCCTAGAGCGAACTCTGCCTCGAAGTCGGCTGCAATGCCCTCTGCCGCCTCGCCGGCCTCAGCGACCGTCGGCTCCTCGACCTTAACAGGTGGTGAAAGTGTAAGTGTAACCTCAGGAAGGGCGTCATCATGAGGAATGTTGTTTACCATCTGAAAAGCGGGTGAAAACTAGTGAAAAAGTGAAGAAAATGAAGAAAAATAGAAAAAAGTTAGAAAAAGTCAACCCTAGGAGAGAAAAAATCAAAACCCGAGAAAGTTCACAAAACTCGAGAGAAACTCGAGGGAAACAAGCCCGAAGTGGTGAAAATACAAAAAAATAACGAAAACAAAAGCTGATCGATTCAAAGTGTAGAGGATCAATGAGGATTTACGAATAAAGTTTGTGTAGGGCATTGGAAAACGCGCACAAAGTACAAATCTAGAGAGATAAAGAACCTAGAGAGAGAGAGAGAGAGAGAGAGAGAAGGATTTCAAACTTGGGTGTGTGAGAAAATGAGGTATGGATGTGTATTTAATGAAGACCCGAGGCAAAAAGACGAATCAGCCCCGATTTTTACATTAGTGGCCGGCTGCCCTCATTTGTGGCCTAGTATTATTTTTGTTCCTTTTTTTTCCTAAGAATGTATGGGAGGTTCTCTTCTAGGTCCAATTTGATTTTTGAGGAGCTTGAAACTGTGTTCCGATTGTGCCGTTCCCAATGCCCATTGTGTTCCAGCGCGCGAATATGCCCCACTTGCCAATATGAATGAGGTGTATCCCTTTTGAGCATGTTGCAAAGTCTTCGAGGGGTAATTCAGAGGTTGTCGCCAAATATCGCCTTTGTTCGTTTTGTCAAATTACGTATTTGTTCTCTTCTATTGCATAGAATGTGCGTTTTCACATACACTTATGTTGCACGCGTGCCCTACATTATTCATGATTCGTGCATAGAATATGCTCTTGTTTCTTGCATAGAACATGCCTTCAATTAACATCCTATGTCGGTTGTCTATAGTCTTGCATAGAACATGCCTTCAGTTAACATCATATGTCGATTGTCTATAGGCATGCATAGAATGTGCGTTGTCACTGTATTGATTTGTAATTTTGTTTACTTTGTGCATCTATTGCACTTGTTCACTTTGTGCATCTATCGCACTTGTTCACATTGTGCATCTATCGCACTTATTCACTTTGTGCTTCTGTCGCACTTGTTCACTTGGTGCATCTATCGCACCTGGTGCATCTATCGCACTTGTTCACTTTGTGCATCTATCGCACTTGCTCACTTTGTGCATCTATTGCACTTGTTCACTTTGTGCATCTATCGCACCCACTCACTTTATGCATCTATCGCACTTGTTCACTTCATGTATTTATCGCACACTTTCATTACATTGTATATTTATCGTACAAATCTAATACTTTTTACATCTATCTCAGGATGCGTAAAACGCGACCCTGAGCAGTTTTTCTCATCTTCTCACGATTTCAGCATGAGTAGAGTATCTCAGGACGCATGAAATGCGACCCTGAGTGGTTTTTATCTCAGGACGCGTGAAACGTGACCCTGGGCAGGTTTTATCTCGAGACGTGTGAAATGCAACTCTGAGTGGTTTTTCTCCTCTTCTTACGATTTCAGCATGATTAAAGTTTCTCAGGACGTGTGAAATGCGACCCTGAGTGATTTTTCTCCTATTCTCACGATTTCAACGTGATTAGAGTATCTCAAGATGTGTGAAACGCGACCCTGAGCGATTTTTCTCATTTTCTCACGATTTCAGCGTGATTAGAGTATCTCAAGACGCGTGAAATGTGACCCTGAGCGGTTTTTATCTCAGGACATGTGAAACATGACCCTGAGCGATTTTTCTCCTCTTCTCACGATTTCAGCGTGATTAGAGTATCTCAGGACGCGTGAAACGCGGCCCTGAGCGATTTTCTCTTCTTCTCACGATTTCAATGTGAGTAGAGTTATCTCAGGATGTGTGAATCACGACCTTGAGCGGTTTTTCTCTCCTCTTCTCATGGCTTCGGCATGGCTAGAGTGAGCGTTTTTAGTTCTTTCCGCGTGAAACCCATTTGTTGTTATCTTCTTATTGCTTATTGCATCTGTTATTGCTTAGTGCATCATCGTGCATGATCATGAGTTTTCAAAATAGCTGGCTTCGCGAGCCATGTGAGTCTAGCTTCCAAAGTATACTTTTCGTGTATATCATTTGCATCATGTCCCAGAACTACGCTGGTCTGATTCCTTGTAAAGGGATACGTATGTAATAACCCACATTCATGTCTTAGTCATGCTCATGTGCATTTTCATGATTTTGTCTTATTAAGCTTGCATTTGTAGACTTAGACTTGTTTTGCCTAGATAAAGGTTCTTGTCTTGTCTTGATGCTATCATGTTTTCCCTAAGTGTTGTATGCATGTTTTGTTCCTTCCTTGCTGTGTCAAGCCTAGGTCATGTCAAGCCTAGGTCATATCAAGCCTAGGTCATGCCAAGCCTAGGTCATGCCAAGCCTAGGTCATGTTAAGCCTAGGTCATGTCAAGCCTAGGTCATGTCAAGCCCAGGTCATGTCAAGCCTAGGTCATGCCAAGCCTAGGTCATGCCAAGCCTAGGTCATGTTAAGTCTAGGTCATGTCAAGCCTAGGTCGCACATTTGAACCTCTTACCCCTAGGACCATCTTGGAACCACTCTGGTTGACCTCCACCATCACCTAGGCATATTGGCCGAGATGTCATCATCTAGGCTGGGGTGTGCACCACCTAGGCCGAGATATGCATCATCTGGGCCGAGATGTTATCATCTAGGCGTCCTAGATCCCTGATCCTTGCACCTAGTGATCTTGTTCCGGGACTGGAATGACCTAGACCGAGGTGTGGCACATCTAGGTCGAGATGTGGCATAGCTAGGTCAAGTGTTATCCTTCCTAGCCGAGGTCATTACCTGCCGGAGTGCCCATGTCATCTGGCTTGTTGTATACACTTTGTCTTACACATGTCTTGTCACTTAGTCACCTTTTTGAGGAGAACCAATCCGGTAGTGCCACGTGTCCCGGCAGAGTGTTAAGTTAGCCGTCAGAGAGAGAAACCTATCATTTCTATATCTTTGTTCTAAGGAGGAGAGAGAAGCTCTAGGAAGAGAGGAAGAGGAATTCTAGAGAGAGGTAGATTTCCAAGCTTGATCCCTAGAGATCGAACCGTTAGATCCATATTTTAATGTTAGATTCGTGATCTATTCTTGTTATTGTTTATGTTGATCTAATCGCATTACATGATCTAGCATGTTTCATGAACCATGCATTTCTTTGAAGTTCGGTTTTAGGAAGAGAAAGTGATATTCATGTGTTCTTGAAGAAAACCATGTTTTGATCCGAAAGTTTGTATCAACATGCATGTTTTCGTGTTTGTTTTCATATGATCTTCAAGTATGGGTACCAAGGTCCATGTTTTCGAACTCATAGCATGAAATCCCAGATCTTGTAATAACAAGCTATGATTTTAGTATTCATGTTCTTTATGTTCTTCATGCTCATGTTCTTCAAGGAGGAAACCCAGATTTCCAGGCTTCATTTCCCTAGGTGTGATCACCGAGACCACTCTTGCCTAGATCACACACCTAGGCCAAGCATCGTATCTCACCTTGGCCTACCTTGCATGATCACTTGCACGTTAGTTTATCTTGCATGCACACCTAGGCTAACCACTGCACACCTAGGCCGACCATGGTACACCCTTGCCGGCACCTTGTAACACCTCGGCAGGCAGCTGCACATTGAAGCCTAGGTAACCACACCTTGGCCAAGAGGTGTGGGACCTCGGCCAAGACCTCCTGAGTTCACCCAGCTAGGTCATTTTAGCCTAGATCATCTCTGTGCATCCATTCCAGGACCTGGTTGGTACCCAGCATGTTTTCCCTAGATGTTTTCCAGCATGTTTTCCCTAGATGTTTCCAGCATGTTTTCCCTAGAAGAACCCAACATGTTTTCCCTAGATGTTTTCCAGCATGTTTTCCCTAGATCATTTGCATTCATGTAAAGCTTGTTTTTAAGAGTACATTCAATAGACTTTGCCATGTGTTTGTAGGACTTGGACCTTTGCTTTGATCCCGACATCTCAAGAACTATGTGAGTGGTATTTTTAATAAAGCTATGTTATACGTTTTGATAAAGGCTTTGCTTTGCTTTGTTTTGAAAGTATTTGTTAAGAATGAATGATTACCCTTATTTTGTGTATCAAGTATAAGTTCGTGTGTCAAGTAATTAGCTTTGTTTTGGATGACATTCTTAGAAAGTCCTTCCATGCTAGGGGACTTTAAGCCCATGTAGCATTATGTTTGGGAGATCTCTGCTATCGACGGTCTATGAACGGATAGCCCCCACCGACGATCTATGAACGGGTGGATTTGTTTTGTTCAGAATGTCATCACCCCAAGTACATGTTGATGTTTTAACATCCAAGAATCTTTGAAAGATTTGATTAATGAACTTGATTCATCTTATGCTTTGTTTTGTACAAGTTATGATATATGTATTGTTTTGACAAGGACCTCGGGAATCATTCATTTACCCCTTTATCTCTTATACCATTCACTGAGTATTCAAGCTCACCCTCTCTATATATATATGTAGGTAACAAGCTAGAAGGCGGTGACGCCGAGATGTGTGTTTTGCCAGATGTTTTGGAATGCATGTTATGTCGGCAATCTTGAAACTTATGTATTTTGAACATGTCGGCTTAAGAAGCCTTTTAGTCAAGATGTAATATGTATTTTATTTTGCTTATATTCAAGTTGTAAATCTATGTAAGGATGTATGTCATTTCATTTGACTTATGCACAGCTCTTATAGACTAATTAGATTTGTATATATTGCTTCCGCACATGTTAGCCCCATATGTAATACTCTGATTATGTGTGAATTTTGAAAGTTGGCCTTCGGTAATCTCGGATTACTGGCCATCACGGCACCATTCTACTAGGGGCGGAATGGGGTCGTGACAACGTAGGCAACTTGCAAGCTTAATTTTGTTCATGTCTTGATTGTTTGCCCAAGTCTTATGGTCTTGTCAAAATGGGTCGTCTTCGGGTTTTGACATTCACTCACGTCATTTCATGACTTCGAGTTCTGTCAAAGAGGGGCAACTATAGACACCCCATTTTTTACAGCTCTTCAGACTTGGGCACCACTAATTGATCACTCAATGATGAATGTGTATGCTTGTCAAATGCTCGATTGCCTCAGCAAGAAACCTCAGTCTACAAACCTTGTACCTTGTTTTGGACCAAAATAGTGGTTTTTTCAAGCCTGAGCATCCAGGGACTTGCAGACCCACTAGTGTGGCATGCTGCACACTAATGTGGCCTGCCGTCTACTATTAGTGGCCAGCCGCCCCCTGGTGTAAAAAACCAGATATTTTCTGCCAGTTGTCTTCACAGATGCATGCACCATTCCAATTGTGTCTGTATAGATATTTTCGAGGGTTTCACATATATTTCTATGTATAAATGGCCCTCTTTTTTGTTAGAGAGGTTAGAAAAAATTTTGAATTTAGAAAATTTTGGAGAGACAAGTTTTGAAAATTTTCTCTCTTTACAATTCTCTCTCTCTCTCTCTCTCTTGTGCAACTTACATAACCTTTGCCTAAACACTCTAAACCAAACCTAGAGAGTTCCTTGCTAAGGTGATTTGAGCTTGTATTTTAGCTCTTGAGGCTCTTGAGAGTGTGAAATAGTGGTTTAGAAATTCAAGGGATTATTCATCTTCAAGAGGTATATCTTCTAGTTCTTTTGTACCATTTTCTTCTCATCTTTTCTTGCTGTTTTTGAGCTATTCATTACCTGTATTTTTGGGCTGAAACTTGTGGTTTAAGGCTATTAAAGGTAGAGGGGTTGACAACCCTTCTTTGAACCCTGCTTCTAAGGCCTTTGCCTTTGTGTTTCTCATCTTCTCATCAACTTTTTTTGAGCTTTTTACCATTGATTTTCAGAGGTTTTTCAGAGGCTAAAATTATATTTTGAATTCCTAAAAGTGGAGGGGTTAGCCTCCCCTCTTTGTGCATGTGTGCTAGTTTTAATCTCTCAATATTTTAGCTAGTTATTGTAGTTGTTTTTGTCTTAATTCCATCACTTTTTTGGACCGTCTTAGGACTGTTTTTATGAGTTAGCTTCATTCATGCTTCATATAGTATGCTTGCAGTGTAATGGTCCTCATAGGCTTGGTGGTTTAGGCCTTAGCCATCAATCTATTTGAGTTGATAGTATTTATTTCTTGCTTTCCATACTTGTGTCCACCTCTAAGCATCTCTACAACCTCCCTCATTTCTTGACTTTTACGTTGTTTTGAGAGTCACTCCAAAAGGAGTGTTGTTTAAGCTTGAAGGGGAGATATTGTGCTTAATGGTTTAATCCCTTTAGGGGTTCATTACCAACAGCATGATCTCCCTCTTATGCCTAAAACAACATTTGGTTTAGTACTTCTCTCCATTAGTGGACTTAAAGCTCATTATTAGACTCAATTGATTAATGAATAGAAAGTAATTAAAATGGAGTAATAAAATTGGGGTTAAAATGAAGTAAGATAATAAAATGATTTTGTGTTTAATCGGACGTTAATTGAACACATGGAGACTTGGCTAATTTCATACTTGTTAGTGATGAAATGGTCCAAGTTTCCAAGGTCAACTGCTTCCCTTGATCAATCTATGATAGGGAGGAGGTTTTGTTGGTCTTTCCTTACCATTTATTAAAATTGTATCCCTTGGTTCATAAGTCATCACGCAATGAAATTGTGTCAAATGGTGGCTTGCGAATTGAGCCTACCCTTCATTTGACCTGTTTGCTGATAAGGAGAGGTAGGGTGGACAGACGTCCCATGAAGAAAACTCTGTTTGTGCTCTGTTTGTTCTCTATTGCAGCAGGAAAGAACCAACATTAGTGGCCGACAGGTCACTTTTACTAGGCGACAGGCCACTACTTCTGGGTTGCCGGCCACTTTTTCCAGTTAGGTAGTGTCGTTTTTCCAGCAGAGCATAGTAGAGGCTGAGGTGAAAAAACAGTGCAATTTCCTAACTGTGGAACAGAGGCATTCTGGTAGCAAAACGGAAGCTTTTTTTGGGGTGGAAATCCGTATTCATGCATGAACCATCCCTCGATTCTCGGAATCCATGAAATAATGTTGTAATAGTAGCATGTTGTAAATAGCGGACTTATAACTAATTAGTTAGTTTTGTGTTGTGCTTAATTAATTAGCTAAAGTAGTTAGTTAATTCGTTGTTGTAATAATTAGTTAAGTAGCTTAGCTAATTTATTCATTTGGTTTGTAATAATTAGTAAATAGCTTAGCTAAGGCATTTATTCGAACCCTCTTGTGCGAGGGCCAAACTTGTAATAATATGTATGTCTTCCAACCCCACGTCTTTCTTCTTTTTATTTCCTTACTTATAATGGGTAGTTTAGAACATCATGTTTCTTTTAGCATTTCCTATGTTTGCATCCACTTGTCTTGCATGCATCAAGACTCGGTTCATCATTCTAACAAAGCATTGTTGTTTAAATACTTCTTTGAAAACATACTTAAACTGCATGTAATCAAATTGATTCACATGTCATCAATGGCGGAGCCAAGAAAACAAATCAGAGGGGGTACTTCTTAATTACAATATTGAAAATATTTAAAAAAAAATATTTCACATAAATTTTTACGATTGACTTCAACAAAAATAAAAAATAAAAAATAAAAAAAAATCAGTGTGTTTGGTTTGAGTTTTTTGAATTAAGTTTTTAATTTTTTATTTTATTTTATTTTTTTTAGTGAATATTTTTAAAATTTTAAGTATTTTTTTTTTTGCTTTTTTAGATGCATGATGTATCTAAAAAAAATAAAATATTTGTGAAAAATTTTAAAAAATTAATAAATTCATAAAAATATGAAAAATGTACTGATTTTTTGTATTTTTTTTGTATTTAGTGAATTTTTAAAGATTTTTTCACAAAAATTATACTTTTTAAGTATATTTATGTTAGTTGTGTCTAAAAATTTTAAAAATTACTTAAAATATTAAAAAAAATTCAATAAAAACAAAAAAATACAAAAAACAAAAACATAGAATTTTTTGAAAAGTGTTTTTAAAAAGCTCAAACCAAACAAAGTGAATATGTTATTTGTAATTAGTGTATCATGGACAACATTAAAAAAATTCATGGATATAAAGTTTCAAAATAAATTATACGATGGTAAAGTAATTTTTTATATAAAATATGTAGAAAAATTCAATATAATAGTCATACCACGCAATCGATGACATATGATATTACCAACCAATAATAAAGAAAAACATGGAGGATGAACCCTGCATGTTAAATATAACTAACAATTCAATAAATTCTATATTTTCATTGAGATTAATTATGTTTGCATATCAATAATGATAAAAATCACCATTATATTGAAATTTTCATAAATAATAATATCATAGTCTCTTTATTTTCAATCAAAATAATCATTATTGTTCTTATAGTTTTAAAAAATATCATTGACATTTCACTCTAAATAATATTTTTATAAATATTTTTATATAAAATATTTTTTTTTATGTTTGTATAAAAAAAAAAAGAAATCCAAAACTCAGGGGGGACATGTGACCCCCTTGGGTCCTTCTTCCCTCTGCCCCTGCATGCCATATTAGTAGCCGAGTCTATTAATTGCATCTTGCATGTGTTGCATTAGTCATATTACATTAATTAGGAGTATGTATGTTTTCTAATTATTTTGCTTGTTTTGGCTCGCCTCGGAGTATTAGGTGAGCATTTTATAGCTTTAGCATATTGCATGAGTATGATTGTTGCCATGTCCAGCATAAAAAACCATGAGGCTAAGTGCTTAAGTGATATATTTTCTTAAATGCCTGTGGATGAAAGCTAATTGCTTGAATTGGAATAATTTGAGTAATGTACATATGCGATCACTTTTTCTAATGGTACATATTCGAAACAAACTTGAAATCAAAGCATTCTAATTTTTGTAAATTAGTCTATACTTGTGTGCATCACATAGTAATGTTAGTCTAATAACCGGAACAAGAGCATATAATATAAATAAGAATCACATCATAATTAGTAGAGGCCGATCTTTAATCGGCGAGTGGGGGTGCTCAATTCATGACCTTCCCCTCTCGTACCTAAGTTCCCTAGCCGAGACACTTTGGCAATGACGGATAAGTGGCCTTTGGCACGAGTCTCGGGTTTTCTAAATTTTTTAAAAATATTTAGGTGACGACTCTGTATCTGGCAAAGTAGTCCATTTTTGGCATTTTGATTCAAAATCGATTTTCCAAAAGATTTGCCGGATTTGGACTCTTTTGTGTTTTTTCTATTTCACATTGCACTTGTGAGATCAAATTCAGAACCACGGGAGTCCAAACTGTAGGGCTAGTCGTATCCGAAAGGAGCATGAAAAGTCAAGCTATAAATTGTGAAGCATATTTATATATATATATATATATAAGAAATTTAGGTACCATTTTATTTTGTATTCGCATACGTTATTAATCTGTTAAATTTAAAAAATAAAATTTGGTGACATTAGTTACTGGTCGTGGTGCCTAACCTCTAGGTACTAAGGTTGGATTGTGACAAAAGTGGTATCCAAACAATAGTTTATTTAAAAAAAAAAAAAAATCATTAAAGTATAGGACACATCCACAACTAAGTAGGAAAAGAAAAACCTTAGTTTATAAGTTATGTTTACACAAATCATGTTAGATATTATATGTGTAGTATCTCATTGATCCCATAGTTAAGATAATCCTATTGTGTAGGAAATGTTAGAACTTAACTTTGGCGACTCTTTCTAGTATGGACCCGAACTAGATCTTAAAGAAGCCTTAGGGAACCATAATAGCAATGCCCTGGATCTATTAGAAGGATGGGGAGACTCTAAGGAGATAGTCAGAAACGATTTATGGGAGACCAATCTACATTCAGACAGACCCAATATTAATAGAACAGTTATGGTAGAGAGATGAGAATACAATAAAGAGGTATATAGGACCGACTGGAGTGGTGGATATTGAGTCAGATAATGACCACCCCCATTACTTAATTGTACCTCCCCTCATTTCTCTACAATTTTTTTTAAGCTTATTTAAGCTATTTTTGCTTAGTAAGCTACAAGCAAAAGTTATACCAAATAGTCTGATATAGATTCTTAAATTAAAATAAGCTATAATCACTCCCTAAAAATTGTAACAAACAGATGAATACTAGGGGTCCGCGGTGCACATTAGAAACCTCTAGAGTATTTTTATAAAGTGATCTGATGAAGTGAAGTGATTGTGGCGCAACACCTGTTCCACTAGAAGAACTAAGGCTTGAGATTAATCCCTCACCAAAACGATGTTGTTTGGCTGATGGAATTTAAAAAAAAAAAAACAAAATTATTTCTTTGATTCAGCGAACATGAGAAACAGAGAGAGAGAGAAGAGAATGAGAGAAAGATGAGGACGTTGCCTCCTTGTCTCTGATGAAGCTGTTACTCAAGAAGCTTCAACAGATTTAAAATACACACAACTTTTTACCTGTATTTACGTTTTTAAAATTTTCTTTTTCAAGGGAGATGGGATGGGTAAATGAAGATCAAAGAATGCAATCGAGTTCAATGGCGGAATGATATTTTAAACAGATTACAGATCCACCTAACACGAGACTAGTACTAACAATAATAATGATTCCCAATATTAGCTTTAGTTGTTGCTTGGTTGTTCAAATTCAATGGAAGCCATCGAAACCATCAGATTCCTGAGTAAAGACACACTCGCATGATGAACACACAACATCACATAACATAACATAATATATTGTCAAATATTAGTTCCAAAAGTGAATATAAATTCATCAGGTGGACTCTTATTGCCCTACGACATCTTCAAGAACAGGTGTCACGTCAAATTTTAATGCCTCATGTATTTCGAATCTGTTGAACCTTCCTAAAGAACAACTTCGTCGGCAGCAACAATTGGGCAAGGCAGTGACGCGGTGGGGGACAGGGCGGGACGACAATGTCCTCTTATATCTCTCATCTTTCTTTTTCTCTTTCTCATGTTTGCTGAATCAAAGAAAGATTTTTTTATTTTATTTTAATTGTTTCATCCAAAAAATGTCGTTTTGGTGAGAGATTAATCTCAGCCCCCGTCTTCAAGTGGGGCAGGTGTCACGCTACTATTGGGTCGATGGACCCTGATAAGTACTGTTCACTTAACCTTACTGTTCACTCAAACACTAGGTCCAATGGGGGTTTGGGGGGGGGCCTCCCTAAGGGAGAAGGGGGAGGAGGTCCGTGTAACCCTAATTCTATATTTATAAATAGATGAGCTTGCCTCTTTTAGGTTAAAAGAAAAAGAGTTTTATTTTTTCTGATCATAGTGAAAATCGCCGCAGCGATGGACGTAGCCATATTCTGGATTGAACCACGTAAATCTTTGTGTTCTTGTGTATGTGATTTGTTTGATTCATTTTTTCTTCCTTGTTTGTTATTTCATGTCTCACCGATCTTAGTTAGGAAGGGTCAATTCCTAACAATGCTACAATTACTTCATTTCATCATATCACTTCATAAAAATACTCTAAAGGATCCTAACACATACCGTATATAGCAATTCTGGTTGGACTCGACCCATTTAATGCTTTTGAATTTGGGAAAAACCTTATTCATGATGGTCATTCCTTTCTCTTCATGTTTGGTTTTGGCTTCAGGGGTCGACACCATCCTTGTTGGTGTCGACACTGCCGCTTTTTCTTTGTCTTGTTCTGGTCCAAAGGTTGATACCAGCCTAGGTGGTGTCAACACCATCTTGCTGCTGGGTTCCAAGATCACTACTGAAATTTAGGGTCGACACCAACCTTTGGTGGTGTTGACACTTTCCTTTTCTTTTTGGCCTCAAGGGTCGACACCAGTCTGGAAAGGGTCAACTCTTGTCTATTGCAGAATCTGTAGTTTAGTTGCTGAAATTTAGTATCGACACCTTAGATCCAAGGGTCAATACCTTGCCTGCTACCAAACACAAGTGTCTCAGCTTTTCTTCTTGAGGGTCGACACCACTATGGCGGGGGTCAACTCATGTGACTTTTTTTTCCAGATTTTGTTCATCTTGGGCCCTACTTTTTGGGGATTTTTGACTTATTCTTTCATTTGACCTTGGAACTACTATTCTATTAATACCTAGTCACTATAGATAGACTCTCAGATACTTCCCTCTCATTAGCTGCCCCTCTTTTTCCCTTCTTACCTGTAACTCTCTTTTTTTCTCAACATTAACTTTCTCTTACTTAAATACTTAGATCTACTCACCTAGAGGTGTCTCCTCACCTTGATCCTTTGAGATAAAGTGTAGATCGCATTAAGAGCTTCCCTTTGATCCGAGTGGTTCGTGATTTCGTTGACGTTGAGTTTTTCCAAGTTCTTCTCTTTCACCCTTCTAAGCTTGAGGTAGGGATTCTTCACACCTCCTTATGAGTTTTAACTTAGCTATTTGTTTTATAAAACCACCTTGTGAAAGAAATGGACTTTTGAATAATTTTTCTAAGTTAAAATGAGGGATTTTCAAATGGTTTCATAAAAATGATTGTGGGATTGGAAATGAGGTATGGAGGTAATAAAATGGTTGGTTTATTTATTTAAAATTGATTTTGGAAGAAAATTGGGGTTTTTGCCCAAAAGGTTGATTTTGTATAAATAATGATATTGATGTTGGAAACTTGGAATTAAATTGTTATTGATTAAGATGGTGGAGCTGGGTATGTAATATCACTTACATCTCAAAATTTGAAAAGTTATCTTTATGGAAATTATTTTATCTGTTTAGAGATATCTGCTTTGGGCTATCGATGGAAGATAACTATGATTGTTATAGAAATTTCATGAGGACTAGAAGAATAAAAAAAAACTATTTCTCATCCATTCGCATCGAGCATTGTCATACATTTGCACATTTGAAGTAATTACATTGTTTTGAGAAAATGTTGAATACTTGGTGAATCTAAGTAGGGGGTGTGGTTACTATGATAAGTTGGCCTGTATGCCCTTGGTGAAAGACCAGAAACCCGCGCGGATAGGTATTGAGCCTTCCGATTAATACTGGTAAAAATGACAAATTGGTAGTACTTTTATAGTCTACTTGCAGACACGTACCTAGAGATTCACAGAGTTGTATTCACAATCCGGTTTTCTATAACATGGAAAGTGTTCCATGAATGGTAACATAAACCTGGCATGGCATAATTTGAAAGAGATATAAAATGTTTTGTCATGAGCATTGCATGTGCATTTTACCCTTATAGCTTTGTTAAAATTCATATGTTGATTTGATTATTTCTACTGGGCTTTGGCTCACCCTATGTGGAAAAAACATTTCAGGTGCTAATGATATGCCTTAGCCAAGGCAATAGCTTGGGAAAACATAGAGCAAGAGTTTCATTTTGTTTAACTATGTGTTTGTTTTATACAAGCCAAGGGCTTTTATATGTATTGGGATTTAAATCCATTTTGTTATAACCAAGTACTAACTTGGAAAGTTGTAAGCCTTTGGGGCATTCTCTTATTTGTTTATCTTTCGTTTGTTTCCTTACCATGTAACACATACTATAGATTCAGGATTAGACTTATAAATGTATATTTGCATGTGTTGCTATTTTGTATAAGAAATTGGAATGAATGGAAGTTAATTATTTCATCTTGCATCGTCTTTTAAATAAATATTGTGGATAGGTTGTTGTATTTATTTCGGGGCGTTACACCATAAGCCCCCCTAGTATTCAGTTGTATGTTACAATTTTCAAGGAGTGATTATAGCTTATTTTACTTTGAGAGTCTGTATCAAATTGTTTGATACAGCTTTTGCTTGTAACTTATTAGGCAGAAATAACTTAAATAAGTTGAAAAAATTTGATTATTTGAAAGTTGCAAAAAAAAATTAATTATTTGGTATTGATAATCCAAAGATGAGATTGGAAGTGAATGGACAGTTTTTCCAATTGAATGTATAAACTAAAACCACATGATCGGAGTATTTGAAAGTAGGGTATTGAAGGTAAAGAAGAAAAAAAATAGGTTTAATCCCCAAACTAAATCCTTTCATATTGTGTCACGACCCAAACACGTCCCTATAGGTTTACCATTGTAACCGGGCAGTAATCCTTGGACTACCAAAGGCCTCTGAACAGTTTATCACATATTAAGGGGCTGCAAAAGCAAACATATAAAACATACATAGTCCATTGAGCTGTGCTGACGTACATGGGATAGAATTTTCAAAAATTTATATGCATACATGTGACATCATAAATACGGTAGTCTTACATCAACCATTTACACAAATAAAGTCAAAAGGGGACTTAGCTAGGAGTGTAAAAATGATCGGCGGCCTGTAAACGGCTTGAAACCTGCCTGCGGCCCTGGATGGGCCCAGCCCGTTTGGGCCCAGCTCGAGCCCCTGGGCTTAGGCTATCATTTTGAAGCCCGACTTGGCCGTGGGCCCAACCCGCCTGGCCCGGCCAGTGGCCCGGTCCATCGACCCACTCAAGGCCCGACCCGCCCGAGGCCTAGTGTCTTTTTTAGTGAAAAATAATAAAATTTTGGCAGAAAAAATTTATAAAAAAAAAAAAAAGACAAGCCCGCCCAAGCCCAGCCCAGGCCCGAATATCCCTAGGCCTAGGGCTAGGCCTGGGCTTAATTTTTTGGTCCGTGGGGCGGCCTGGCCCGGCCTGAATTTTAGCGGGAGCTCGCGAGACCTGACATGGGTCGGGCCAGGCTACTAACGTACAGATAAATAGAAAACTTGTTCATATATCAAAATAAAACAAGTCTTATACATTCACAAAACTTGACTACATGACTTTCGGAACCTACTGTAGACCTGCCCGAACATCCCGGCTCCGCGCGCGAATGCCGCAAAATCTGTTTTGTTTATTATCTGCTATAGTTCGGACTTAATGTCACGATTATGAATCTAATCTCGCAAAGTGCAATGCAAGACCAATAAATCACCAAAGAGTCCAAATCCGGCAAATCGTTTTGGAAAACTGATTTAATAAAGAAGTGCCAAACATGGACTGTTTTGCTAGATATAGAGTCGCCACCTAAATGTTTTTGTTTTGGAAAATTTAGGAAACCCTGACTCGTGCCTAAGGCCACGTGTCCGTCATCACCAAAGTTGCCTCGGCTCAGGAACTTGGGTACAAGAGGGGAAGGTCATGCAATGAGCACCCCCGCTCGCCCGATCAAAAAGATCGGCCTTTACTAAGCATGATATTTTGTTTTTGAAAACACATGTTTTCTTATTCCGATTTATTAGCTAGCTTACTATGTGATGCGCACAGCATACAAATATAGACTAGATCACCTAAATTGGAACAAATCATCTCATGTTTGTTTGTTTGTTTGAAAATGGTTTGAAGGTGCTTCTCACAAGTAGGCTAAGACGTGGATTTGCCACCCTCAAGTGGGCTTAGAAAACATGATTTTGCCACTCTCAAGGGGGCTTAAAACTCGTATTTCAATGAATTGTTCCAATTCAAGCAGTCCAACCTTCACCCATAGGCCTTCAGGCTGTTATATCATTTAAGCAAATAGCCTCATGGCAAGTATGCTGTCATGGCAATCAATAACGCACATGCAAGGTGCTAAAACATAAACACTTACAGTGTACTCTGAGCCAAAACAACAACTAGTTAGTAATCAATGCATGATCCTAGCTATGTTAAGATACCTAATGCAACAGATGCAAAAATGCAACTAAAATAGGCTCGGCTATTCTAAGATGGCATATGAAATGCAACTTGATAACATGCTGTTGAACACGTATTCAAGTAAATGTATTGAAATACAATTAGGTTTGAATGATACGCCGAGCCCGGTGCATACAAGACAGATGAATGGATGCAAACATGAAACATAAGGATGCTAATCGAAACATGCCCTAAAACTAACCATCGAAAGCAGTTAAGTAAAAGGGAGAAAGACGTGGGGTTGGAAGACATTCACACACTCACGCACACTTATTACAAAATTCGTCCTCTCAACGGAGGATCTGAATAAATCAACTAGCTAGCTACGCTACACTAATTAATTATTACAACACCTTAACTAATTAAACAAATTAATTAAGTTACAAAACCAACTAAGTAAGAAAGGAAAGAAACTGAATTGAGTTGCCACAGCTCTGCCTCGGAATGATGAATGATGCATGCTCAATCATCTCGCTCGGAAATCCGTTGCTATGCCTCATGTTGCCTCTGTTTGCACTATTTTAGACTTCTGAAAATTGTACAAATCTCCAGAACACTTTTGATCCACCTCATGGACATGCTGAGAGGTCATCGGCCAAGAGATATGGCCATCGGCCAAGAGATATGGCCATCGGCCAAGAGATATGGCCATCGGCCAAGAGATGAGGGTCATCGACCAGTTTTGAAGCTATCGGCCAAACATTTATAGCCGATCGGCACACCAGATAGCCGATCGGCCATCTCTTCTTGTAAACTCCTCCTTTTGCTGCAACAGAGCACAAACAGAGGCATGGCAATGGATTTGCAAGAGCATGTTATGCAACTACACCCTTTATCATGTTTGAAACTCAAATGAGTGTAGTGCTCGACTCTCGAGCCATCAATCACACATTTCGATGTATGATGGCCAAAAAGGCCGAGTTGCACAAATCAATATGGATGAAATGCACAAAAACACATAAATGCCTTAAACTCTATCATGTTGGATCAAGAGTTTCGGCGACCGAGGATTGAGGCACGTTTCATCACTTCAAGTATGAAACGTCCCTCGTTCCTCGTGTTTGGCTTGACACCCAAACCAAACACAATGCAATGCACACAACATGGAAATGCAATGCAATGCAACATGAGCATGCCAAATGCAATGCAATGCAAGCATAACTTAACAAAGCTAATGACATGCAAACAATGTAATGCAACATGAGCATGCAAGCACCATGTGATGCAACCTAAACATGTAAACAACATGCAAGAATCATGTAATGCGACAAGCATGCGACAACATGCAATGCGACAAGCACGCAATGGGCATGCAACAACATGCAAGATGGACTTAAACTAAAATGATGAAATGATGACATGAAATGCAAAACAAAGCATGCACATGTAATGGCCTATCACCTAGGCATAAGAGCACAACTCTCAAGAGTGCTCAAAGAGTGACAAAAGTGGAAGTGTAATAACACTATAAGCTCTGAAATCATGCATGGAATGATGCCAAATCAACCAAAAAATGAAAGTATGGCATGTAAGAAAGCTCAAAGCTTGAAGCTAGCATAGGCGCTTGCACTAAGGCTATGAAAAACATGAAGCAAATGGCCTAAGCAAACCAAAACAGTCCTAAAGCATACCAAAGTGAGTCTAAAACATGCATGGATCAAAGCCAAAACAAGTCAACATGAAAGGCATAAGGCATGATGCAAGTAAGGCCAACAAAGGGGATTGCACTACACCTATCAAAACCAAACATGGCATGACTTCAACAACAAAAATCAGAGATACATCATGGTAAAACAAGACCAAAAATACATTGAAATGATAGCCCAAAGGCCTAAGCATAGAGACATGCACAATGACCCACTCTTAAGCCATAAAACACCAAACCTCCTAAGCATTAAAAGAGTGACAAAGGTAAGTGTATGACCATGAAATATACACTGAAATAACATTTCAAATGATGCCAAATCATGAGAATAGTCTAAACAATGCATGCTAGTGGACTTGATACACAAAGCTAACAAGCTAGATTGAACCATGGCTATACAAAACAATGCATGCATGACTAAAACAACATCAAACAGAGCTCAAACATGGTAAAACATGAGGGAAAGATTCTTTGAGTTGATCCAAAACATGCAAGAATGATGGTCCAAACACATGATGCATGTTATGCTAGCATGCAAGATTGCTCTACAAGTATGTGAAGCATGCAAGATGCTATCAAACCAACTTAAAGCAGAGTTGAAGCATGCTAAAATAACACCAAAAAGTTGCTGAAATGGAACCAAAATATGCTAAGAAAACATGCTACTATTATGAGCCATTTATACTAGCATACAAGACACAAGGAGAGGGGATGACCTTCTCCTATTTGGGACCTCAAAACCACCTTTCCACCACTGAAAATCCTCCAGATTTCAGTGGTGAGAAGGCCAAAACAAGGTGGTCCCAATAGCTTAAAAGGATGGTTCAAAACAAGGCCTAAGAGGGGATAGACTACCCCCAACACAAAAGTGACCTTAAACAAACATCACAAGCATGAAAAATCAGAACTTTTTACAGTATAAAGTTAAGCTTAAATCAACATGCAAATAGGTCTAAAAGCTTAAGCCAAAACAAGGGATTAAAAGGTTAGTTTCTCACCCTTGAACAACACTTTCAAGAACACAACTCCAGCAGCTTTTCTGAGTTCAAACCAACCCAAAAACACTAACACCAACTCCTAAGTACCTCAACAACAAAAGGATGGTGTTCTAGTAGGTGTTTGTGTGTAATAGTATGAAGATTTTACACTTTTGAGCACAAACAAGAGCAAATGGAGAGAGAGAGAGAGGTAAAATATATAGAGAGAGTGATATATGTTTTGTATATCAACTTTTCAGAACCTCTGAAAAAGGAGAGGGGTCTCCCTTCTTATAGAAAATCAATTCTCAAGCTTGTTGAACAAGCTTGAGTCTTGATTCAATCCCTTCATACACGTGTATGGGGGATGAGAATTGTGCTCACCAGCTGTCACAATTGGCACAAAAATATCTGCAGAAGCAGGTGGAAAGGTCTCGGCCAAGAAATATGGCTGATCGACCAAAAAGAGTGTCGATCGGCCAACACTTATGGCCGATGGCAAGAAAAGAAGGCCGATGGCACAATGCCTTAGCCGATGGGTTGTATGGATAGCCAACAAGCCTCCCTCTTCCCTCAAGAGCAAAACCACAAGTCCTTGGTCCACAACCAAGCACAAAACAAACAGGTTGAGAGATCCTAAGGCAAGGCACACAGCCGAGACCTTCGAGAACTCAAAACGAACACGAGCATGGATGATCATCGAGTGTTCAAACGATGACGTCCAAGTCTTGAGGACAGTCAAAAATGGGATGTCTACACCTCCTCGGGAGGCACAAGGGTTGGCCAACAAAACAAGCTCCAAGTGATCATCATTGAGCCTGGTCACGTGCCTTATCACCTACATACATAATATAAATAGTGAGCAAAAGCCAAGAAAATAATAATAGAGTAAAGAGTTTTAATTGAATGATGTCCCATATTAGATTCGGAAATCAAAGTTCATATCAGACACAGATTCATATTCATATATAGAAATTAGAGTTCATGATTAATCATACGTGGTACATCCATTAGCGCTAACAGAACAGATACAGAACAGATGGTGGTTATGTATAACCAGTTCCATAAAGAAACCTCCGGATTTAAGAAAGAAATAACAGACATGCTGAGCTCCATAATGAAGCATCAGGTACGGGTAACAGATAACAGACATATTAAGTTCCATGCTAGAACCTCCGATACCAGGTAATAGCTAATAGATAACACATGATGCTAAGGATGTCACGAATACACTACTAGAATTAGACAATCATTCATTGTACAAAACATATCATTTCAGAAAACAGACCTTAATTCATCATACAGAAAATAAATAAAGTTGAACGTAACTTTACTAAGTTATTACTCACAGATGGCTCCGAAAGCAGACAGACAGAGTAGACAAATCAGATGGCTTACGGCACGTGACCTACACATACATAACAGATACACATATTAAAACACACATTCAGAGTACTCAATTTATTTCGTTTTGTTCGTAGCGTGTTTCTAGTCTTTGTCATCGTTACTATGTCTTAATTATGACCCAGAAATGCCTAGGACACAATGAGGATGCCAGAATGCACTTGAAAACACTTGGTCAAATTTGCTAAAAATGGGGTCTTCGCTCGAGCGAAGGGTCAAAAATAAAGGTGGTCACTCGAGCGCAAATTCACTCGCTCGAGCGGTCTGTAAACTCTGCAAAAGTACTGGTTGCTTGATTTTTCCACTCGACGCACGCTCGTCAGTCACTTGAGCGGTCTGCAAAATGTGTAAACTTCTGGAAGCATACAATTTATGCTCGAGCCAACTTTTGGTCGCTCAAGCGAAAGTGCAAAATCTGGAGTGGTCGCTCGAGTGCAGGTTCTTTTGCTCGAGCGGTGAGGCAAAATTTTGGAATTTCCAGATTGATGTTCTAAGTCCAAAACTTAAATTCAAAGCTGCAAAACACAACCTTTAGGCCCCAAAACTTGAGAAAACACTTGTAAACTTATGAAACATCATGAATTAAGGTTCATTACACAAAATCAAGGCCCAAAAGCAAGTGAATTCTTCAAAACCCATACTTGACCAATGTGTATACATAACATGCATGTGTTGTCAAGAACTTTAACCTTCAAAAACATGTACAATGGAGTGTTAAAGTGAAAAACCACATTATGCTCCCATAATTGAACAAAAATAGGTCATTGCATGTGAGAATTTGTTGAAATCAAAACTCCAAATCCATGAAATGCCCATGCATATATGAAATGTTCATATTCTCTACTTTACTAGCTCATTTCTTGCATAATTCAACTTAATCCCCTAGAATTCATGTTCTAGATATCATAATTATATAATCTAAGTGTTGAATCCTTACCTTAACTTCTCAATTAAGCTCTAGTTGGTGAATTCACTAAGACTCCAAACCAACTCCTTTGAATTCTCTAGCAATTTCTTCCAAGCTTAAGCTTTGATCTCAACCCTCTTGGTCTCCTCTTCCTCTCTTTCTCACGTTTTGTTTCTTGTAGGCTCAAAGATGATGGAGAAAAGATGACTTAAGTGGTGTGTATAGGCCTTATATAGACTTGCTTAGGGAATTAATTAAAGCTAAGCAAATTGACATTAATTATTCTAATTTAATTCGTTCCGAATCGAATTTCAATCAACCCTACCATAAAATTCTAAAAATGCCAAATAACACATAAATCAAGTCAATTTCTTGATCGGACACTGATAAGGCCTTCAATTCGCAGAACAAAATAGAAACACAAATAGATATTCCTACAGCAAACAGATATAAACACAAATAATGTCACATGCATGCGATTAATTCAAAATTTCATCTTAGTTACTCATTTGGCATAATTAATCATGGTTTATCAGCTAATCATAGGTCGGGGTTGTTACAGTCTTCCCTCCTTACAGAGTTTGGTCCTTCAAACTCGAATTACCTTCATTTTGGAAGAACATCGCATCCAAAGGAAACAAATCAGAGTATCTCCTCATCATATCTTCCTCCGTCTCCCAAGTTGCATAGGTCCCTCCGTGGTTTTGCCAATCAACTTTTACCAACGGTATTTCCTTGTTCCTCAGTCTTTTGATTGCGATGGTTCACAATCTGTATTGGCCTTTCTTGATACATGTAATCATCCTTCAAAAACACATGAGTCGACTCAATAGCATGATACGGATCCCTTAAATACTCCTGAAGCATTGAGACATGAAAAACATTATGCATATGTTCTATGACCGACGATAAGGCTATTCGATATGTCACCGGATTGATCTTTTCAAGGATTTCATATGGCCCAATATATCCTGGTGACAATTTGCCTTTCACTTCAAACCGCGTTTACCCTTTCATAGAAGTCACTTTGATAAGCACATGATCCCCAACTTCATATTCACAATCTCTTTTTCGGACATCTACGTAACTCTTTTGGCAACTCTATGCAGTTTTCAATCTCTACTGAATCAATTTCACATTTTCAGTTGTTTCTTGCACCAGTTCCAATCCGAACAAAGGTCTGTCACCAACCTCGGCCCAACATATTAGAGAACGACATTTTCTCCCATACAAAGCTTTATAAGGAGCCATATCGATACTCGAATGGTAGCTATTGTTATACACAAACTCGGCCAATGGTAAATAGGTCTCCCAGCTGCCTTGGAAATTTAGGGAACACATTCTGAGCATATCTTCCAAAGTCTGTATCGTTCTTTCTAATTGATCATCTGTCTGTGGGTGATATGCACTGCTTAATCTTAACTCAGTTCCCAAAGCTTGTTGTAAGCTTTGCTAGAATCTTCAAGTGAACTTAGGATCTCTGTCAGACACAAAAGATACTGGCACACTATGAAATCTTACAATCTCATTCACATACATGTTAGCCAATGTATCCGCATTATAGAAAATTTTAACAGGTAAGAAATGTGCAGATTTCGTCAAACAGTCAACAATTACCCAAATAGAGTCCATACCTCGAGTAGAGCGAGGCAATCCCACGATGAAGTCCATGGTAATATGCCTTCATTTCCATTCCAGTATTGGAAGTGGCTGGAGTAATCTAGGGGGTCGTTGATGTTCAGCTTTAACTTGTTGGCAATGCAAACATTTGGCCACGAAGTCAGCAATACTTTTCTTCATCCCAGGCCACCAAAATTTTTGCTTCAAATCTTTGTACATCTTTGTATTTCTCGGATGCATAGCAAATTTTGAATTGTGAGCCTCGGCCATGACTCGTTTTTTCAAATTTAGACAGTCCGGCACACAAAGTCGACTCTAAAATTTCAATACATTATTTTCTAGCACAAATCCCAATTTTGGTTTTGACTCAATCTCATCATAAATTTTCTTCAAGAACTCATTTTCAAGTTGTTTCTCTTTAATCTCTTCAATAATTGCAGGTTGAACAGAAATGGCGACAAAAATCTTGTCATGTTCACGTAACACAATTTCAATTTGATTTTTTTCTAGGTCGCATATCAAATCCTTTTGACCGGTGAGTAAACATGACAAATTCCCAATAGATTTTTGGCTCAAAGCATCTGCAACGGTATTGGGTTTCCCCGGATGGTACAAAATTTGTAAGTCATAATCCTTTATCAATTCCAGCCATCTTCTCTGTCTCATGTTCAGTTTTTTTTTGGTAAAGAAATATTTCAAGCTTTTATGATCAGTATATACCTCACAAGTTACTCCATACAGATAATGGCGCCAAATCTTTAATGCAAAAACCACAGCTGCTAATTCAAGGTCATGAGTTGGGTAATTCTTTTCATGTGGGCGGAGTTGTCGAAAAGCATAGGCAATTACCTTCCCATTTTGCATTAATACACATCCCAAGCCTTTGTAGGAAGCATCACTATAAATCTGAAACACATCGGTTCCGTTAGGTAATGTTAGAATTGGTGCAGTTATCAATCAAGTCTTTAACTCTTGGAAGGCTGATTCTCGCTGATCAGTCTAATCAAATGGCAGGTTTTTCTGTGTCAATTGTGTTAATGTCATGGTAAGTTTTGAAAAGTCTTTCACAAATTTGCGATAGTAACTTGCGAGTCCTAGAAAACTTCTGATTAGTTAGTCTTGGGCAGTCAACAATGGCCTCAATTTTCTGTGGGTCTACTGATATGCTGTCTTTGTTGATTACATGTCCCAAAAATACTACACTGTCAAGCCAAAATTCACATTTGGAAAAATTTGCATATAACTTCTTTTCTCTCAAAATCTGTAAAACAGTTCTCCGATGATTTTCATGTTCTTCCCTACCTTTGGAGTAAATCAGAATATCATCATAAATACAATGATAAACTAATCAAGAAATTGTTTAAACACTTTATTCATTAAGTCCATAAATACCGCAGGTGCATTAGTTACTTCAAACAGCTTTACCAAAAACTGATAGTATCTGTATCTAGTTCGAAAAGCTATTTTCTCAATGTCTTATGCCTTAACTTTCAATTGATGATAGCTCGGTCTAAGATCAATTTTAGAAAACACTTGGGCTCCCTGGAGTTGGTCAAATAAATCATCTATTCAGGGTAATGGGTATTTGTTCTTCACGGTTACTTTGTTCAACTCCCGATAGTCTATACAGAGCCTCAAAGATCCGTCTTTCTTTTTGACAAATAAAACTGGAGCACCCCATGGTGAAGTGCTCGGGCATATAAATCTCTTGTTTAACAGTTCTTGAACTTGAGTTTTCAATTCTTTCAATTCAGAAGTTGACATTCTATATGGGGTTTTGGAAATTGGTTCTGTTCCGGGTACTACATCAATGGTGAATTTAATCTCCTTATCAATCAAATCCCCTGGAAATTCATTCGGAAACACATCAGGAAATTCACAAACAATAGGAATGGTTTCCACATTAGGACTATCAGAAGTTATAGTTAAAACACAACACATATTACTCCTACATCCTTTCTTAAGCAATTTAATAGCTTTCATGGCAAAAATCAAGTATGGGGGAGGAACTACCCCATTCCCAGCAAACACAAACTCTGGTAGCCCGGGTGGACAAAATACAACAGATTTATTCACACGGTCAATAGATGCACAGTACTTCGTTAACCAATCCATACCCAATATGCAGTCCAAATGATCAATTCCCAACGACAATAAATCAACATATAATGTCATGCCACCAATCACAATGTCACATGCCAAATAAACATACGCGCATACCATAGAAACTCCAGATGAGGTAGATATAGATAACAAATAATTCATAGGTTCTAATGGTCTAGTCAGTTTTCGAGAGAAAGCATGCGATACGAAAAAATGCGTAGAACCAGAATCTATCAATATATAGGCATTTTGAGCACAAATAGGGAATATACCTAACAGCACAACTTCAGTGTTCTATACGTCACCATGCACTAATGCAAAAACTCGGCCTTGTCTCAAGGTTTCTCTTCCAGTGTTCGCTCTCGTATTTGTTCTAGCTGCAGAAGCGGATCTGGCTGAACTTGCTACAGGATGGATGGCAATATCAGATCTAAATGGGCAATCTTTCACTACATGGCTAGTCTTGCCGCATCGGAAACAAGCACTGGATGCACGGTAACGTACACCTCTATGTTTCCTTCCACATTCAGGACAAACTGGTATAGACCCACTGCTCTAACTTGAGCTACTTGTAAACCCTGTGTTTTGCTTTTTGTTTCCAAAAGAACAACCCTTTCTAAAACCGTACCCAGATCTTTTACCCTTCCATTCTGTTGTTGGTGCTTTAACTTGTTTCTTTGCTGTCAGATTGTCTTCCGCCATCAATGCTCTGTCAAGTACATCCACATATGTAGGTATCTTTAAGACACCTACTCGATCAAATACATCTAAATCCAATCCATCCTCAAATTTCTGAGCTTTCTTGTAGTCCGTATCCACCATATGAAGAACAAATCGAGCTAGTTCAATGAATTTAGCCTCATACCCGGCTACAAACATGTTGCCTTGCTTGAGTTCTTGGAATTCAAAAACCTTTCGGTCCCGAAAGCACTGAGGAAAGTACTTGTCATAGAAGATCTCATTGAATTGAGCCCATGTCATGTTTCCCTTACTACTTCAAATCAGCAACCACCACCTTCGAGCTTCATCTTTTAGAGTATAGGTGGCCAAGAGAACCTTCTAAATCTCAGAATAGGGAAATACTTCAAATAATTTTTCCATCTCGAGTAACCATGTCTCTGCCTTTAATGGTTCAATTCCACCCAAGAAAGTCGGCAGTTTCATCTTCATGAACTTCTTGGTTAGATTTATGATGTCATTATTATCCAATTCAGCTTGGACTGCAGGAGGCGGAGGTTGTTGTCTTTGTTACTGCCTCATAGATTTAGTTAGGGCTTCGAGCATTTGTTCCATTCGGCTCATGCGAGCCATTGAGAATTCAGTTGTACCGTGACGTTTTGTATTTCCATATGCTATAGGTAAACAGAGCACTTATAAACACAGGCAAATAGTTCTTTTCATAATGTTCAGAGTATTTAGTTCCAGTTCATTCGTTTCAATTTCATGTATTCATGATTCAGCATTTACAGAAATAAATACACACTCACATATACAGATGAAATGTCCCTAATTCTTTTCTAGGACATCTTATAGCTCATATGGAGTTGTGTGTGCGGTATAACTCGTGCTCTGATACCACTATGTCACGACCCAAACCTGCCTCTATAGGTTTAGCGCCGTAACCAACTAATCCTTGGATTACCAAAGGCCTCTGAACAGTTTATCACATATTAAGGGGCTGCAAAAGCAGACATATAAAACATACATAGTCCATTGAGCTGTGCTGACGTACATGGGACAGAATTTTCAAAAACTTATATATATACATGTGACGTCATAGATACGATAGTCTTATGTCACCCATTTACACAAATAAAGTCAAAGGAGGACTTAGTCCAATGTACAGATAAACAGAAAACTTGTTCATATACCAAAAGAAAACAAGTCTTATACATTCACAAAACATGACCACATGACTTTCGAAACCTCCTCAGGAGACACAAGGGTTGGCCAGCAAAACAAGCTCCAGGTGATCATCATTGGGCTTGATCACGCGTCTGATCACCTACATACATAATATAAATAGTGAGTAGAAGCCTAGTAAATAATAATGGAATAAAGGGTTTTAATTGAATGATGTTCCATACCAAATTCAGAAATTAGAGTTCATACTTAATCATACGTGGTACATCCATTAGCGCTAACAGAACAGATACAGAACAGATGGTGATTATGTATAACTAATTCCATAAAGGAACCTCCGGATCCGAGTAACAGATAACAAACACGCTAAGCTCCATAATTGAGCCTCCAATACGGGTAACAGATAACAGACATATTAAGTTCCATGATGAAACCTCTGATACCGGATAACAACTAATAGATAACACATAATGCTAAAGATGCCATGAATACACTGCCAGAATTGGACAATCATTCATTGTACAGAACATATCATTTAAGAAAACAGATCTTAATTCATTATACAGAAAATAAATAAAGTTGAACATAACTTTAAGTAGTTATTACTCACAAATGGCTCCAAAAGTAGACAAACAAAGCAGACAAATCAGATGGCTTACAGCGCGTGACCTACACATACATAACAGATACATATATTGAAACACACATTCAAAGTACTCAATTTATTTTGTTTTGTTCTTAGCGTGTTTCTAGTCTTTGTCCTTGTTACTATATCTTAATTATGGCCTAGAAATGCCTAGGATGCAATGAGGATGCCAGAATGCACTTAAAAACACTTGGTCAAATTTGTTGAAAACAAGGTCATCGCTCGAGCGGAGGGTTAAAAATAAAGGTGGTTGCTCGAGCAGTCTATAAACTCTGTAAAAGTACTGGTTGCTTGATTTTTTTGCTCGATGCACGCTAGACGGTCGCTCGAGCGTGAGACTGAGGTCTTCGCTCGAGCTCAACTCTTGTCGCTTGAGCAGTCTGCAAAATGTGTAAACTTCTGGGAGCATGCATTTTACGCTTGAGCCAACTTTTGGTCACTCGAACGGAAGTGCAAAATCTGGAGTGGTCGCTCGAGCGCAGGTTTTGTCACTCGAGCAGAGAGACAGAATTCTAGAATTTTCATATTGATGTTCTAAGTCCAAAACTCAAATTCAAAGCTGCAAAATACAACCTTTGGGCCCTAAAACTTGAGAAAACACTTGTAAACTTATGAAACATCATGAATTAAGGTTCATTACACAAAATCAAGGCCCAAAAGCAAGTGAATTCTTCAAAACCCAAACTTGACAAATGTGTGTACATAACATACATGTGTTGTCAAGAACTTTAACCTTCAAAAAACATGTACAATGGAGTGTTAAAGTGAAAAACCACAATGAGCTCCCATAATTGAACAAAAATAGGTCCTTGCATGTGAGAATTTGTTAAAATCAAAACTCCAAATCCATGAAATGCCCATGCATGCATGAAATGTTCATCTTCTCTACTTTACTAGCTCATTTCTAGCATAATTCAACTTAATCCCCTAGAATTCATGTTCTAGATATCATAATTATATAATCTAAGTATTGAATCTTTACCTCAACTTCTCAATTAAGCTCTAGTTGGTGAATTCACTAAGACTCCAAACCAACTCCCTTGAATTCTCTAGCAATTTCCACTACAAGAAAAAGCAGTTTTAGAGACTAAAAATATAAATTTCGTCGCTGAAAGTAGGACAATTGGCGACTAAAACAGTTTAGTAGCCAAATGTGTAGTTATTGGCGATTAAAAATCAGTTTAGTCGCCAATTATATGGGTTTTAGCGACTAAAACAATTTTAGTAGCCAAAAGTGAAGGTTTTTGGCGAGTAAAAAAATTTTAGTAGCCAAAAGTATAGGTTTTGGCGACTAAAAAATAGTTTGGTCGCCGATTATAGGTGTTTCACCGATAAAAAAAAAATTGTAGCCAAAAGTAAAGGTTTTTGGCTACTAAAAAAAATTTAGTAGCTAAAAGTGGACAATTGGCAACTAAAATTCAGTTTAGTCAGCAAAAGTGGAGGCAAAATAATTATGTTTATATATATAGTTTTATATTAATACGGGTCAATATACTATATAAATAATATATTTTGCATATATATTCATGTGGTATTATTGTGGCATAGTAGAGAGAGTGTGTTGCTAAAGGTTTAGAATGTGGGAGGTTGGGGGTTCAAAACTTGGGAAGAGCATAGGGTAATTTTTTTTTTTTTCTGAAATAAGCTTTTGGCGACTAAAATGGGTGGTCGCCAAAAACTCAGTATTGGCGACGAAAAAAATAGTCGGCAAATGTATAAATTAAAAAATAATAATTCACTATTGGTGACTAAAAATTTAGTCGCCAAATGTATAATTTAAAAATATAAATGGGCTTTGGTGACGAAAATTTTAGTCGCTACAGACTTGGTTTTTGGCAACTAAAAGTTTTTTAGTCGCCAATACCTCCGGCGACCATGTATTCGCGACAAAATCGGTGACTAAAATATTTAGTCGGGGAAAGTGAAAAGTCAACTTTTGGCGACTAAAAAAGGACTCGCCAAAGGTGCTTTTTCTTGTAGTGTTCGTCCAAGCTCAAGTTTTGATCTCAACCCTCTTGGTCTCCTCTTCCTCTCTCTCACGTTTTGTTTCTTGTAGGCTCAAAGATGATGGAGAAAAGATGACTCAAGTGGTGTGTATAGGCCTTATATAGTCTTGCTTAGGAAATTAATTAAAGCTAAGCAAATTGACATTAATTATTCTAATTTAATTCGTTCTGAATTGAATTTCAATCAACCCTACCATAAAATTCTAAAAAATCCAACCAACACATAAATCAAGTCAATTTCTTGATCGGACGCCGATAAGGCCTTCAATTCGCAGAACAAAACAGAAACACAAACAGGTATTCCTACAGCAAATAGATATAAACACAAATAATGTCACACGCATGCAATTAATTCAGAATTTCATCTTAATTGCTCATTAGGCATAATTAATCATGGTTTATCGACTAATCATAGGCCGGGGTTGTTACATATTGATTGCAAAACAAACATGAATAAAGAGATTATATATTCCACTAATTTAATTGGATAACAAATTCTACATTAACTTTGTAAAACTATTAATCTCCTCACTATTAATCATGTTAATTAAATAAGCCCTTAAAATATAGATTATTTTGAAATTTTCTTAAAATATAGATTGTTTTTTGAAGTTTTAAAAATTACATTTGTCATTTACCAGTAATTATCTTATAAGGGTTTGATTTCTCTCAAATTGTTATCTGAACTTGAGAAAGCGTTTTGGCTTAGTAGACCCATTTTAAAATCGATTTCAGTAATTCAAATAGTTCATTTTTTTGGACTTGTTGAGTAAAATATTCATACAAAAAATTAAGATGATTAGATATCGATAGCTATATGTTCAAATCATATTTGTTTTAAAAAAATGTACGACAAATATAATTTCAGAAATAACCATCTATTTTTTGTAATACAAATTTTATTCGAACATATATCTATCAATTTCCGATCATCATGATTTTTTACATGAATATTCTACACGATAAATTTGTCTTAAAAAGTAAACGGTTTGAATCATCAAACTGAAACAAGACCTTTGATAAGCTCCACGAATTCTTTAAATTTTCTTATATTAAAATGTGAATATCAGAAAAGCCTAATCCATTGTACAACATCATTTATTTATTTTTTTGAATTAATTACATTTTACTTCCTTATGATTTAAAAATATACATTTAACCTTGTGATTTGGAGTGAAATGTTAGGACAAACTTTGTTAGCAATATTTTTAAAAATCTATATTAGCCTTGCTATGTTATCAAATTTTATTTTTTATGCCATCCTAATCTCATAAATGCAAAACAAGGTTTTCACTTTCTTTCCTTTTCTTCTATTTCTTTTTCCTTCCTTCTTTTCGCGTTTTTTTTATCTCTCCTTCCCTATTTCATGGCCAACCCATCTTCTTTTGGCTAACAAAATCAACCCAAATAATTTTTCATTTCCGACGCACACACCATTTCTAATGCACAAAATTTTTTGACATCAGTGGGCCCACAAAAGGTTTTGGCCCACGACTTAGAGCCCAATTCACGGTTCAAGTACTAAAGCCCAGCACCCTTGAGAACCCAATGTTGAACCAGGGACCAATGGCATCTAAACACTTGTCAAGCAGGGAACCAACCACGTAAGCAGACAAAGATCCTGTAGAGTTGTTGCACCGCACATCAGCCATTAATGAGGCTCTCACAACATTAAATGCGACAACCCCTTCACGTCGGAACAAGCAGCCTCACCGTGAACAATGCAAGTTAGAGTATAAGCTTTCGGCCAACACGACAGGTCGGAATGGACAAAGGATATAAGGAAGTTTCCAAGACACAAAAAGGTTAAGTTCATCATCCTTCTTCTCTCTCTCTCTACACAGTCAATCTCTTCTGTTCTAACTTGATCGTTGGAGGGTCCGCTGGGAGACTCCCATTCCCTGTCGGACCTTTTTACAAGCACCACCAGCGAGCTCCGAGACCGGTAAAGGTGTTGAAAGCGTGGGTCTGCCCGACCCGTCCTCCGTTGGACCAACAACATCATCAATTTTCAAATTGAAACAACACACAAACATATATATATATATATATATATTAGGGGAATTTTTTTTAAGGTCCCTGGTATTAAGATTTTATAGCATAAATGACACCAAATATTTTCATAATGTCTAAGGTCCCTCAATTTGAACCAGAGAAATTTCATCCAGAGAATTTCTCTGGACTTCCCAGAGAAATTTCATCCAGAGAAATTTCTCCCCAGAATTTCTCTGGACCTCTAAAAGGATTTCTCTCCAGAGAACTAGAATTCCTCTGGGAGGATTCTCTATTTCTCTGGACCTTCCAGAGAATTTCTTAGAGAAGATTCATAGAGAAAATGCCAAATTTCTCTGTACAACAATGAGGACTAGTGCTTTGTTTCAGAGAAAATTGTGTAAAAAAAAACTACACCTCGATATGCACATGTGAACAATTATAAACCTTTAAATTTAAATTTAGGTATAAAAATGCACTGTTCTTCACATAGTATGCATGATTCCTTCATTTCAATATAGTTAATCCATAGCAAATGAACATAGTAATGATCAATCAGAGATACTTTCTGGACAATAGCTCTTCTTGCTTTCCAGAATTATTTCTGACCTATGACTCCTACAACATCATCTGGGGATATATCCACACCTGATGTAGATTCCACAATGGAGTTGTCTGATATATTTCCATTTCTGTCTACCTTTTCCACTTGTAAAGCCCCACACTGATCTTCATGGCAATTGCTGACATTTTCAAGTCTACTGGGACTTCCATGATTGACATTTTCAATTCTCTAGTTTGGACCAAATTTTCTTTGGGTTGGTCCAGAGAAATTCTCTAGTTTGGACTGAATTTTCTCTGCGTTGGTCCAGAGAAATTCTCTGGTTAATTTCTCTGACCTTTCCTAAACCTCCCACTGTAAATTTCTCTAGACTTCCCACCGTCCAGAGAAATTCTCTCCAAATGAGTGTAGTTGTAGGAGACCTACGTCAGAACAAAATTTAACATTTAAGTAAAATATAGAAATGCAAACTTGCAGCTATTGAAAGGAAGAAATGCATTGCACGATTCTACAGGATATATTAAAATGTTAGGACACCAAATAGATGAAACACCAGAAACCTCAAAGTAGATATGCCCACTAAAACCTAACAAAAAACTTGGAATTTACCTTGTAGATATTACCCACATCAGCACTAATAAAGTGTCTACAAACACTTCTGTAGCCTCTGTGAAAGGGGATACAATAGCCAAAATAGTTTAGTCAGTCATAGTGAAATAATGAAACACTTTTTTGTCGGTGTTGTCGTATACAGACTACAAAAAGCAATTAATGGCAAAATAAGTCTATAACTAATAAACACTAAATGCTAAGCATCATGTGCTATCAAATGATTTAGTGACTATGGCAGAAAATTATACTACAAGCCAAACTGTGTTCTTTAGATCAAATATAAACTTAATAAACCGAACTTCAAATGCTTTTAGTGACAATTAAAATAGACTGACAAATTGGAGCACCTATCATCCAAATTTCTCTGGACTTCTCACTCTCCAGAGGAATTCTCTCCAAATTTCTCTGGACTTCTCATTGTCTAGAGAAATTTGGAAAAGAAAAGATACTCACTAATAATAAATATTAGTAGGAGAGTGTACATCTAGGTTGTTTCATATCCTTCAGAAAAAGTAGATATACTTTTTTAATTTAATAGACATCAAATAACATAGGTTAAATCACTATCAAAATAAAAAGGTAGAGATTTCATCTGAATGAATCCAAGAAAATGTTGCCAAACCAGGCAAAACAAAAGTTTGGTGGAGTCAATTATTGTTGCAAAATGAGAACAAACAAACATTAGTGAAAATAATGATGTTGATGTGAGAATTATTAATGCAAATGATGATGGTGAGAATTATTAATCAAATAATTGTACAATTCTAATATGTAGTACTATTTGATAACATGGCTCGAATGTTGTACGTCTTTCTTGACTCGTCAAAAAGAAAAGAAAAATTAAAAAATTATTGCTTCAGGAAATATTGATACAAAAGACCAAACACTTGGGCATTATTTCCCTTGGAATATGATTTCCTCAACTTGCTTCTCAGCATATTATAAATCTCTCATTCAAATTGAACTTGATTGCTGCATACACCATACAAGAGATAATGAAGTATATCCCCAAACTACAGGTTCGTCTACACGTCATGAAATAGTCTTTTAATCTGGTCCACCGTTGTAGGCATTAATGTAACTGGGCATCGTTTGTACTGTGACCATGTAAACCAAGGAAATGAAGTACATGTGAGACAATTATATAGTTGCAAAACTAAGTAAAAGAGCATGGTGTAGGGAAATAGTGGAACACGGACTGAAAATTAAAAGGAGTTAAACATAGCTCGTAGCTTATCACTCCGACATTGACTTTGCTAGGACTCAGATCTGTGAGAAAAGCGTCAGTGACACCAAGAATGGGGTCTTTGGGAGCAAGCTCAATGGTTCGCCATGATGAAGAGGACATAGATCGAGCTCCGAACGTCGTCATCAACTTCGCCTTCTCCACCACTGTCGCTGCTGCCGACGTCGTCGAGAGCGGCCGCCTTGCACTGCTGGACCTTAATCAATATTCAAGTTGCATCACAAGTTCTGATCTTTTTCATCAATGAGGTTTTGCTCAAGAGATGAGAGAGATAGAGCAAGATTCGGTAATGGAGAAGTTGGTAGAGAGAGAAGTCAAATTTCTCTCTGTGGGGTTAAAGGACCTTAGACATTATAAAATAAAATTGTGGATCTCTTCTATTACTAAAAATGGGAAAGGGACCTTAGACTAATTTTCTCTATATATGATACTCCTATGTATATATACCATATACATATAATTGAAATCGTCGACCACATTTGTTCCCAACTGCACAATTTTCTGTTCTTGTTTTTTTTTATTTTCTTTTTTCTTTTTTTCATGAAAGCACCAATCACTTTGCTTGATTTGGGTTTTCTAAAAATACTTTTCAGAAAATTTTACTTTCTTATTTTTCGTATTTTTTTTATTTTTACCGAATTTTTTTTAATATTTTAAACAATTTTTTTAATTTTTAAACACACCTAATATAAATACACTTAAAAAGTATAATTTTCATGAAAAAAATCTTTAAAAAATTCACTAAATACCAAAATTACAAAAAAACAAATAAGAAAATTCAGTATATTTTTTTGTATTTTTGTATATTTTTTATTTTTTTGAAATATTTTTTCACAAATATTTTACTTTTTAGATATATCTAAGTAAGGTGCATCTAAAAAAGTTTTTAAAAAAATGCTTAAAATTTTAAAAATATTTACTAAAAACAAAAAAAAAATATGAAAAATAAAAAATTCAATTTTCAAAAAATTGAAACCATACACACTAAAAGGTTGTCCCAGCCAACTAGGTTAGCAGACCCACACACCTACATACGTAAATTCTTACATGCATATTAGTCATGTTAAAAAAGAAAAGGGAAATAACACAACTAATTAGGTCTAGCCTAATTGGGTACCATAATTTTTTTATAGATTTAGTTTTTAAGAAAAGATCGTGGGTTTTACTCTCTTTAGGAGGGTTGAATTAAGGGGCCAAGTATTTGGGGTCCGCTTGTTTTGGGTTATAAAGGAGGGGATGGAAAAGGTCATGGGTTCAACTCTCTTTAGGGGAGTTGAATTAAGGAGCCAAGCACTTGGGGTCCGTTTGTTTTGGGTTATAGTGGAGGGATGAGATTAGATTAGGATGGATGTGGGGTCCACTAATATTGTATTTGTTTGTAAAATGATAAAGAAGATTCACAATACCCTGGAACTACGATAGGCCTTCATGCCTCCATGGGAGATGGTATTACAAAAACAATCATTTGGGATTAGAAGAGGATTTACTATTTTGCAATCTATTATCCTACCTAATTTATTTACTCTACCGGTTTGGTCTTTTCTTTACCATCCTTTTTAGGGATTTTTATTGATATATCCCATTTAGAAGTGTTTTAACCCAAGAAGTCTATAAAGGCTTTTTTTAACCCACTTAGTCCCATGCATTTATAGTTTTATTCCATAAAGTCTTTTTTCCTTGATTTATACTATTTTGTTACGCTCTTATGCTCTTATATTTAATATTGATATTTAATGTTGGAGAGAGGAGAGAAAAGAGAAAGGATTAAGGCATAGAAAATTTCATATGCAAATTAAATAATATTGATGTTATTATTTTACATTATTATATAATGTGAATATATTTTGAATTGACAACACGTTAAAAATAATGTGAATATTCTCTCATCTGATATGAATATATTTTTAATTAACAACACATTAAAGATAATGTGAACATTATCTCTCATCTGATGTAAACGTTCACAACACCTTTCCAAAAAATTCTCTCTCATTTAATGTAGTGATGTGAACGTTCACAACATATGAACCTTCTTATTTTTAATTGACAGTACATTAGAAATAACGTTTATTTTATTTTTAATTGACAACACATTCTTATTCACAACGTGTAGTGATGTGAACGTTCACATTCGTATGTTTTAGTATGAATATTCATATCATGTAATTGACAGCATAATAACAAAAATTCATTTCAAGTTAAGGCTTATGGTTGTGTAATTTGATGCAATGTTGATGTGAATCTTAACATCATCTTTATCACAATGTCATCTGATGTGAACATTTACATTCACGTTATCTGATGTAAACATTCACATTCACGTCATCAATAAAGAACCATGTTTAATTTTTTGTGTGTAATATATATCAACATTAAATAGTGGTGTATGGTTAATGTATTTTTTTGGAGTGAAGATATAATGACAATCAACATTAAATATCAACATTAATGGGAGTAGGAGAGATTTAGGGTGTTTTGGTATTCTTACCTCAAATAAGACCTAATGGAATAGTCAAAAAGAATATGGGTTAGATGGAATAAAACTCTTAAAAATGGGACTTATTAAAAAAGCTCCTTTTTTTTTTAATTATTCCATATTTTTTACTCTACCATTCTTTATATCAAAGTAATTTAATATAAAAATATAATAGTATAATAATATTTATGCAAAAAAATAATAATATTAAAAAAATAAAATAGTACCAAATTTGATAATAGTATAATGATATTTATAAAATATTTTTTAAATATTACAATATGTAATGCATTTTTTAGTTAGTATAAGCCCAAATTTGATAATAATGCAACTAGGTATTTGTGAAATTTTACATGGTTATTCCCAGTTCTATCTCTCAAAACAGACCGAAACTATTGCTAGTCCATTAGTTGTCAAACAAACACAATTTTTCTTAACCCCCTTACTAGTCCCCTCACTAATAATCTCACTCAACCTATCTCTGAGAACAAACAGATTCTTGGTACTTTGTAAATAGTAGAAAGACTAACTTTTATAGGTGTTAATCTACAATTAACAATTGATTTTCAAGGATTAAAAAAAAAAATGAAGGAGGTAATGAGTATGGGCAAGAAGAATAGGTGGGGAAGGATAAAGTGGGTCAACTGTTGCTATACAGTGATGAAGAGGCAGGGGATGAAAGAAAAAGAAAGAAAAAGAAAAAAGGGGGAAAAAATACCATTTTATCAATCTATTTTAGGTAGGGGTGTAATTTGAGCGGGCTTAACCCGAGTAACTCGAACTCAGTCTGAATTTTTTTAGGGCTTGGATGAGATATTTTCAAATTCGGTACGGGCTTGAGTAAAAATTCATACGCCAGAATTAAATTTGGACGGGCTTGGGCAAAGACGTCAAACAATCCGAGCAATCTGAAACCCAAATTATACATATATAGATATATAAAAATATTAAATATACATACAAATTATTAGCCATTACATGATACTAACGTAATTTAAATTATTAAATCATATTGAATATATATTATATGTACAAATAACATAAAATCTTACTTTTTTTAATTTTCACTAATAAACTGTAAAGGCTACTATAGCGGCATCTCTCTTACATTATATAAATTATTTATTTTGATGGTGTTAAAGATTTTGTATAATAATAAAGAGGGAAAAGCACCATTAAATCCCTAATTTGGGAATGTTAACCCATTTAGTCCCGACGTTTTTTTGTTGGACTAATAGGTCCTATTTTATGTGTAAATACATTAGTACCCATTTTTTTAGGCGTTTGGGTCAGTCATTGAGGGGGTAATTTTGGGTTGGTGTTTATGTGTAATTTACCGAATTGCCCAAGAAACTTATTATAGGTCTTTTTATGATTTCCCTTTTTTATGATCATCAACAAACATCAAGTACGTCATCAACATCATCAACATCACCAACGTCATCAAACATTATTCATCAAACATCAAACATTATTCAACATCACCAACATCAAACATCAAACATTATCCAACATCACCAACGTCATCAAACATCAAACATTATCCAATATGTCAAACATTATTCACCAACATCACAGTGAACGTGTAATCATATAATCGTATAAACATTATTCTTCATCATCACTAAAAAAACATCATCAAAAATAGGAATCAAAACAACATCACCAACATCACTTAAAAAATATCATCAAAAATAGGAATCAAAACAACATCATCAAAACATATTATCAGAACATCGAACATCGAACAATCATCAACATCGAACATCATCAGAACATCGAACATTGACCATCATCAGAACATCGAACATCGAACATCATCAACATCGAACATCATCAGAAAATCGATTGGAAGAATGTAAGGGCCGTTCTATACACCTTCGCAGGTCACAAACGAAACAAGGGTCACAGACTGTCGAGTCGCGATTGGGAGTTGGCCTTGAACCTACGAGGTCGAACTGAATCATGAAAATTCCAATCCAGTCGTGAAATCAAATCGCGAAGTTGAATCCAGGTAAAAGCTGCGAGCTGCGAAGTTGAAGTCTAATTTTGTGCTTGTAAATCGAACTTGATTTGCCAACTAGGGTTCTTGAGAATTCATAGCCAACAACAACGAAGGAATCAATAACGAATCATCAAAGCATATCATCAGAACATCGAACATCGAACAATCATCAACATCGAACATCGACCATCATCAGAACATCAAACATCGAACATCATCAGAACATCGAACATATATATATGTATGTATGTACCAAGTAGTGCCGAGAACGGAGACGCCGATGGCGATGGCGATATCGAGAGCGAAGAAGGTGTACGATGAGATCTGAAGCATGGCACGAGCCCAGGAGGAGCTTGAAGCAACCACCGTCGTCGAAGAAACTGACATCGAACAGTTTTTCTTTTTTTTGTTTGTTCTGTTTCTATGATTCGATCGGTGTTGGTTGTGGAGACAAGGGCACAGGTACAGCAACAAGTCCTCAATCCAGAGAGAGAGAGCTTGTTTATGGGACTAATGGTTAAGGAGAAGGGCCTCGGGTTGTTGTTTGGCTAGAAAAAGCCCATTTAACTCTCTCTTCCAAATCTCATTAGGCGAAGCGTTGGCAACCGAGGAGGAAAAGCACTGGACAGACTCCACCGGAGGGGCTGCCATTGTTGGAGAGATTGGGAGACCTGCAAAATGAAATCAATATGGGTAAAAATGTAAACTTCATATACAATATATCAAAAATATTTATCATACCAAAAAAAAAAAAAAGGACTAAATGGTTTAAGAAAAAACACTTAGGACTAACTAGAGCAACATTTATCAAAATGGAAATTATGAGTAATTTTTCCTAATAAAAAATGTAAATCAAGTCAAATTTTAATAATTTAATAATATAACTACAAAAAAAATTAAAAAATACTAAAATTCATTTACAATTTGGGCAATTCGAGTTTAACTCGGGTTGGATTTGAATATGCAATCTCGGGTTACAATTCGAGTCTAGGCAGGTCTTGACAGAACTTGGACTGGACTTGGACAATCTCTCAATCCAACCAAACTTGTCCGAGTTACACCCCTAATTTTAGGATCAATGTCTTTATGAGATGTCCGCTTAATTTGTTGCGTGGTACATGGTTTACTCAGATAGAATTTGTTAATTTTACACTTTACTTCAAATTATAAAAGATTAAGCGTGTATTTATTTACTATAGAGAAGTAATGTGTTTTTGATTTAAATTATAAAGAGTTAAAATGTAATTAATCTTTTTTTTTTCTTTTCTTTTAAGTGTTATTATTAGTTTTCAACGCAGAAGGTGGAACAACTGTACCTGAGTGTTCCACATTGATAATGTGAATGTGGGACAAAAATTAATGAACCTATCTAGAAATTAAAGTGCTAACCATAAATGATGCCACCCTATGAAAATAAAAAAATAATAATATTAATTGATGAAGCAAAAAAAGATTCCCATCGTGTATCACAAAGATTTGGAAGGTGAGACGTGGCTGAGAAATGATTTTCTTCACCGACTTCAAAATTAAAAGATCAACAACGATAATAACAAACTGTTTTAATTAAATAATGTTATATATTAATTAGTGTATTAATATATAATATAATATTATTTTAAAAATTTTAAATTTTATAATATGTATAATAATTGTGGTCAATAATAATATTATAACACTAATTGATATATTAATTAATATATTAATTAGTACATGTTGCACCATCGTTTTTAATTAGTTCTTTCATTGAAGTAATAGTCGACTTCAGGAAAAGAATAATTTGGATTAGTTTGTTTTGACGTAAAATTTTTTTATTAAAAATATTTTATTTATTTGTTGTTATTTGATTGAATAAAAAGTAAATAAATATTTTTGTATTATTTTTTTTTTAATGTTACTTTTTAAAAAAATTAAGTCAATTTTTACAAAATTATTTTTAAATAAATATCTTAATTCATCATAAATCACGCTTTGTTAAAAGTTCTCAACATAAAAGAAGCTACAACTATTGAGATAGTAACTACGATTATCGACGTCTGGCTCATCTACAGCTCTCTCCGTAGATGAGGCTCATCCATGAGATTGGGAATCGGAATCTAGGTACTTGTTGGATGTCTGGTTTTGTTACGGAACAGTTTACGAAATTTTTTTTTTAAATAATAAAATATTTATGTTTTAAATGTCAATCAAATATTGAAAGTAAAAATAAAAACATCTTAGTCATATTTAACACACACACACACAAAAAAAAAAAAACGAAAAACGAAAAAAAAAAAAAAAAGAGAAGAGAGAGATAACGATTTGCTTTTAGAATTATATTTGTTTTTAATTTTTGTAAAAATAAATATAATAAAATTATGCGACTATAATTAATCAATTTATTTTTTGTGAATAATCTAATACCAAAACCCAAAAAATTAACCAATTAGATCATTGAAGTAGTGTCCGTAGTGGGTTAGAGACCAGCTAATCCCTTGCATAAGAATGCTTAACAAGGAAAAATCTTATTCATTTATACACATATTATTATGTAATCGGCTTGTATGTTTGCAAATTTCTTCAAAAATATATATAAATGGAGTTTGAATTTGTTGAAGTTGAAGATTTTAACTTCATAAGTAAAGTTAGTGAATTGTGAAACTAATTTATACCTATGTCAATTATCTAAACTATTCATCTCATATGACAAGCTAAAAAAACATGCATGTAAAAAATTGATATATTCTTAAAAGATCAATTCTAGAGTCCCGGATAAAAAGACCCAAATTTTGTTAAGAATTTGAGATGAACGGCCAAGATTTATTCATGCAGTGGTCCCACATCAACAATTTTTTTCTTTTTTATTAGAACCACATCAAGAAGTTTGAACATACACCATTGATCCAAAAGTCTGGGTAATTTTCTGAATATTATTCTGGGATAGTAGACTTTCTATTCTTAAAAGATATAATGAAAATCAATATTGGATTAATTTAATTTTTTATATAAATACTTTTTTTAATTAATTATATAAAATAAATATTTAAATTACCAAATTGAGTCTAAATTAGTCAAATAATGAAAGAGATCTGTAATGTTAATAAGGGATGGTTTGAAATGTTCTAAATAAGTGTATTTTTAAACTTCTTAAAAAAAAATTACAGAAAAGCCAAGAAAGTAGGTAAAAAAATAAAAAAAAAATATGTTGATTGATATGACCAAAATAAATATACATGTGCAAAAAAATACATACATGCCAAACAAGCACTAAATCCAAATAAATGACCTTTTTGTTAGGTAAACTGGCAAATGATAGATGGCGATTTGAAATTGGGCTCATAGTAGATGGAAAGTAGTAACACCATGTAACTTCAATGACTGAATCTGCTCTCTTTAATTAGTATCACCTATCAGTAGTACATAAATGGAAGCGGCTTGACTCCCATCTAAGATCGGATTAGACGGTACTATTTAGCCCGTAAAAGTTCATTATGGTCCCTTTTTGATAATTTGAACAATTTAATATGTAAAACTCGTCGAGTATTATATGTCTGTAAAAAATCACATTGATCGGATATCGATAGCTATCTTATCGGATCAATTTTTTGTTAACCGTTAATTTGTTCATCGTCCATTTTTTTCATACAAAACTAATTTGTTTACATAGCTATCGATATCCGATCAACGTGATTTTTTATAGGCATGTAGTACTCAACGAGTTCTATACATTGAATGATTCAGATTATCAAAACGGGACCCGTGGACCCCCACCGGCTGAACAATACCATCCAATCCAATCTCGGACTTGAGGCAAGTTGCCCCTCACATAAATATAAGGTTAATTACCCATGGTACACTCATTTTTATATTTTTATTAAAATTTTATTTTAGACCATTTAGATAGATAGAAGAATGAGATTAAAACTTGATTTAAAAAGTAAGCAGTAGACTTTCATAATTAAAAATAAAGGAAGCAAAATGAAATTTTAATAAAAATACAAACATGCTAAGTGAAATTTACCTCATAAAATACATAAATACACAAAAGACATGTTTGATTGGACGAATTATAACATAAGATGTAAATTATTAATTAATGAAACTTACATTCCATTGTATAGTTACAACTTTTGTTATTTGGATTAAGGGTAAGTTTGGCATGTCTTGAAAAAGATAAAAAGTCAAAAAGTCGCTATCTTATTTAAGTCACATCATCTTATTTAAGTCACATCATCTTATTTAAGTCACATCACCTCTCTAACACATCACTTCAAACCCAATTTAAACCCAATCCATATTTCATAAAAATTCAAAAAGTACACTTATTTAGATCATCCCAGACAACCCCTAAATTTCAATACTTATTCTACCCAACATTAACAAAACTTTCAATCCTATAACTAATTGTGCAAAACAAATATATAATTGAGATTATATATTTTCCATATCTATTGCAAAACAAACGTAAACAAGGGCAAATTATTTTATCTCACTAATCTAACTAGATAACCAACCTTACACTAATCACATAAATATATTTAGTATTACATGAATTCTGATTTTGAAGGATTTGACATATTTATGCACTCAACATAATAACAACAATATATTTTGTATTACTTGAATATATTATGAATATATTAAGAAAAATATAGAATTAACCTTATCATGAATCGCTCTTATAAAATATTTATTCAGAATTTATTTATACTTACCTCAACTACTTTGTAAAAAGATCACACCAACCTTATTTGTGTGTGATTCTACTTTTCCTTCTCAACTAGTCAGAATCTCGTGCTGATGATAGATTATAAAACTAAAAAAAATAAAGAAGAAAGAGTCACAATACAATAAAAGGAAATAAGAAGCCAAACGATAATATTAGAAAGTACAGGACCAAAAGAGAATCCTTTCGTTTCCTTTATGATGAATGTCAATTACAATGCATATAGGTTTGCTTTTATAAGCATATCAATCAATGCATGAAAATGTGTAATTAGTTCAATGATATCATAAACTAAAGTGTATGAATTATGGAACCACCTTCTCATTGATTCACAAAGCTCTCCAAACTTCTACCCTTTCTGTGTTGTCTTTTTATATGAAGTAATACTCTTCCATTCCAATTACATCTCTTTTAATAGACATTAATGGTTATCCAAACATTACACAATATTTTTTTTATTTTGTTTTTTCAATGTAAAAAATGTCAAGAACAAGACCAACTTTGGAAGCAGTGCTCTTTCCAACAATTTTCAAACAAGTCTTTTCTATCTTAGGGCATCCTCGTCTCTTCCTTTATATTCTCTCCTTACTCAAAATAAGGAGTTTTTCTATCAAAATACATCCCCAGTAATTTCTCTATCCAACCCTTCAAATATAATTTTTACTACAGTGACTCCCTAAAAATAGAGAGTCACTGTAACTCTCTCATATCTGATAAATTATTATTTTATTTCGCGAAGAATGTCCTATGAAAGTCCTGGAACTAAAGAAAAAAAATATCCAAAATTAGCTCAATCGGTCGACCGCCTTTTTGCATTTCTTGACTAGTTCCTGCTATGTTGTCGTGCTACTATGTTGTTGTGCTGTTGCATTTGTGTTTAATTATTTTATTATTAAAAAAATATTTAAATTTAAAATTAATTAAAAATATTATTTTAATATAATAACGAAAGAATAGGGAGTTTGTTGGAAGAAGTAAATGAAAAAGTAATTCTTAAAATAAAGAATGAATTTTTTAATAATATTTTAAGGTAAAATTTAAGTAGTGTGATGAGGATGTTCTTAATGCAAGAATAGATCCATAGTGAGATATTATTCACAACTTTACCCACTAAGCCATGGTCGGTTAGGAATGGTAAGTCGATTCAATTTCTATGTAGAAAGTCTTAGGTTCGAGTCCTGATGTCTTCCATGTATTTTGAGTTGGGACTGTTGGAGTGGGTACAAATAGGAATGGTAATGGGAGTTAATAGGGATGATATTAAGAGTAATGCTAGGGATACCAAATTTTCTATCAAATAAATGACCAAATGTTTGCGGACCCCACACCCATGTGAGAAATTTAGTCATTTATTTGGTAAAAAATTTGGGACCTCTAGCATTTTCCTGATATTAATTTCCCATTTCTATTCCCCTATAACTATTTTTCTTCATTCCCCATAAGTACTACTCTTCCCATCTCCTAATGTGTTTAGATTGTCCTCAACCCAACTTGACCCTTCTTTTTTTTTTTAAAGATTCACAACCAAACTAAGGGGTTGTTTGGGGTGTCCTAAATAAGTGCATTTTTAACTTTTTAGACTAAAAAGTTGAGAAAAAAAAAAGATGGATGTTTGGGTTAATTTTTTTTTTTTTTTTTGTAGTTGAATAGATAGGCGTGAAAGAAAAAATGATTGATTAATGTATAGGATGTGAGAGATGGAGAAATAAGAGAGAATAAGTGAATGATTGAGGTGTAGTAGAGAGAAAAGTGATTTTGAATTTTTTTGTTTTCAAATATTTTTACCTGAACAAATTTTTAAAATTTTCTCTCAAAAATTGTCTCTCAAGAGACAAACCAAACAAGAACTAAACCTCAATGAGGGTGTTAGTAATTTGCCCAAAATTCTAATTTGATGTCAATTTTTAATTTATTACACACTTAGCTGTACATATTTTAATTTGTTTACCATATATCATTGAGAATGATTTTGTGTCTCTATTATTTCTCTTTATTACTAATCTTATTTTAAATTGGACATTAAAATAATCTTGAGGGAGAATGAGAATGAGAATAAATAAAAATGTGATTCTAGCTTCCCATGTAATAGAAATATACAAGTAACTCTAATTCTCAATCTTAGCACGAATCACATAACTAATCTAAGTAAGAAATAAGAGTCCAATTCCCAAACATTTTCATAAAAATCTCTATCTTGTCGCTGCCTTTTCCCCTACCCCACCAACACCAAGTCATCACATCCCTTAACCCCACCCCGATCCGGATCCTCTGATATTGTTTCTTGCCATGCTTCTTGCCATACTTTCAAAACAACATCGTTTCAAAACATTTTTTTTTCTTTTCTTCTTCCTTTCTTTTCTCTCACAGCTCTCAACATTTGAGAAAGAGAAACTGATTTTGAAACAGCCATCTCCTATCCTAGAGAGAGAAAGAAAACTAGAGAAAAAGAAAAATGGGTTGTGAAAACTCGTTCTTCACTTTCATCAAAACCTTGTCCGTAGCACTTATCACATACAATACAATCGTCTCTGCCAATGCCCCTCTCAAACAAGACTCCCATCATCATCCTCATCAATATCATCAAATGGGTTCAAACCCATCATCAAGATGCCAATGGACACATCGAAAATAACACCCAAGAAGAGGCAAATTTTGCATTTGGACATTCTTATTTGAAAAGTTAACTATAGAAATTCTATTGATTTTCTGTTTGTGATTTTGGATTTACTTTCTTTTTCCCTTTTGGTTTGATACTGTTGAAAATTGATGAATAGAACTAGAATCTCAAATTTTTGAAACAAAGAAAATAATCTTAAATTTTTGTTTTGGTCTTTCGTTTGGTTGGATTTTTTGAACCTATAAACTAAATACACAAGCTTTGGCATTTTGAACATCAATTTGAATTAAGAGATAAACCAACACATCAATTTTCTAAAGCAGGACAATAACACCGATTTGCATTTTATTTTGTTTTTTCAATGTAAAAAATGTCAAGAACAAGACCAACTTTGGAAGCAGTGCTCTTTCCAACAATTTTCAAACAAGTCTTTTCTGTCTTAGGCATCATCATCTCTACGCTTATATTCTCTCCTTACTCAAAATAAGGAGTTTTTCTATTAAAATATATCCCTAACAATTTTTCTATCCAATCCTTCAAATATAAGTATTGCTACAGTGACTCTCTAAAAATAGAAAGTTACTGTAACTCCCTCATATCTGATAAATTATTATTTTATTTCGCGAAGAATGTCCTATGAGAGTCCTGGAACTAAAGAAGAAAAATGTCTAAAATTAGCTCAATCTGTCGACCGCCCTTTTGCATTCCTCGACTAGTTCCTGCTATGTTGTTGTGCTGCTATGTTGTTGTGCTGTTGCATTTGTGTTTTATTATTTTATTATTAAAAAAATATTTAAATTTAAAATTAATTAAAAATATTATTTTAATATAATAGCGAAAAAATAGAGAATTTGTTGGAAGAAGTAAATGAAAAAGTAATTCTCAAAATAAGAAATGAATTTTTTAATAATATTTTAAAATAAAATTTAAGTAGTGTGATAAGGATGTTCTTAAGATCCATAGTGAGATATTATTCACAACTTTACCCACTAAGCCATGGTCGGTTAGGAATGGTAAGTCGATTCAATTTCTATGTAGAAAGTCTTAGGTTCGAGTCCTGATGTCTTCCATGTATTTCGAGTTGGGACTGTTGGAGTGGGTACAAATAGGAATGGTAATGGGAGTTAATGGGGAAGATATTAATTCCCCATTTCTATTCCCCTATAACTATTTTTTTCCATTCCTCATAAGTACTTCTCTTCTCATCTCCTAATGTGTTTAAATTTTCCTCAACCCAACTTGACCCTTTTTTTTTTTTAAAGATTCACAACCAAACTAGGGGTTGTTTGGAGTGTCCTAAATAAGTGCACTTTTTGACTTTTTGGACTAAAAAGTTGAGAAAAAAAAAAGATAGATGTTTGAGTTAATTTTTTATTTTTTTTCGAAAAAATATGTAATAAAAATTGTATAAATAAAGTGTATAGTGAAAGAAAGTTGAGTGGTTGTACGACTGTTGCCCCCAACATGTCTTACACAGAAAATAATTGCCTCCTTTGGGGCAATGTTTTTGGACAGTGATGGTTGGTATGTGGGGGCCATCATGGGTCTTATTTTAATAATCTGAACTGTTTAATATATACAACTCGTTGAGTATTATATGTTAGTAAAAAATCACATTGATCGGATATCGATAGCTATATGATCGGACTAATTTTTTTTTCAACAGTTAACTATCACACCATCCATTTTGTTTATACAAAACTGATTTGATCATATAGTTAACGATATCCGATCAACGTGATTTTTTATAGGCATATATTACTCGACGAGTTCTACATATTGAACGGTTCAGATTATCAAAACGGAACCCTTAGTGGCCCCCCAAGGGCCCAACGTTTGAATCAAACTTTGTTGCTTTACATATGTAAATTTTTTTTTTTGGCCCAACAAATATATAATGGCCTTCCTGCTTCACAAGTACGGCTGACAGTATCCATCAAACTTTTGTATTAATATTTTTAATTTGTGAATAGTAATGACTTTTTTGTTTTTTATGTAACTTTTTGACTTTTTGAATTATTTTGGACTTGCCAAACCAAGCCTAAATATACATTCAATCTTATTTAATTTTATTTAGCTCAACAACAAAATCAAATACACATTAATTAACATTGTCACATTATTCTTGTCAAATTTTAGGAATATTTAGAATTTTTTAAATTTATTTAGAAAAATTCTATTCCTACAAAAAAAATTACATCTTCTTTTTTATTTTTATTTTTTTAATTTTATGTATCTCCTTCTCCTCTCTATTAATTGATCTAGGTAAGTTGTTGTTCCTGTTTCTATCTTCTTTTTTCTTCTTTTTTTAAATTTTTATTTGTATTTATAGAATGAATTTTTTTGTTTCAATATCTCTTGCAATTGTTTTATTGAATTTCTCCCTGATTTGATAGTAACCTTAAATTAAATTTCTCAATTTTCATCTTAACTAGTGATCACCTTAATTGAAATTTTGTATATCTTTGTCTTCAATTTTCATGTTTTAGTTATGATTACTTGAGCATTTTTTATTAATTGTCACAATCTTGTCACCGCTAAATTGTCATCATCGCAAATTGCCGTTTGTAGTGAGAGGATGAGAGAGAGAGAATTAGAACTCTAATTGTAAACAGAGTAGTGAAAACATATGAAAAAATTATTTTCCAATGTATCTATATAAAAATAAAAAATAAAAACTTATGGAAAAATTAATGGATACCCATCCCCGATCCATCCCTGGTGGAAATTTAAAAAACATCACTTACCCTACTCGATGGACAAGAAAAAAAAAAAATACATATATTTAGGTTAGAACTTCATAAATACCCACAAAGTAGATTATCGCCATCCCTAGGTACAAATGGCCTTTCCAAAAATCAGTTCTCGGTTATTTAAAAAAAAAAAAGAAAAAAAAGAAAAGAAAAGAAAAGAGTATATCATGTTTTATGGGGTAGCAGGCCTCACGACATAACCCAAACACAAACATAGAGGCCTAAGGTAGCCCATATGAACTGGAATACAAGGACCAAGTCAACACTCTGGCCTCTACAATCATGCTTGAAATTGAAAGTACACACACTCTTTGCTTAAAAACAACAGTTGATTTGTTTATAATAATATTTGAGACAGCACCAGCTTTAGCCTATCCAACATACAGTTCAATACTTAATTTTATTTCTCTTGCCGTCTGAAAGTTTGCCATAATTAAATTGACCTGCCTTTTAATAAAATTAAAATTACTGACACTAATGTAGACGAAATAAAATATAAATTTCAGTGTAATTATTTTTCTAAATGGGCCAACTATCGTGTGAATTAAAAGCCTTTAGGGAACTCAACGTAATGATGTCAAATTTGTAAGACTTACTATATTTTTTACAAACTTGAAAGAGCCAAGTGTAATTTATCCTAATTTTTAAATGTTCAGAATTTACAATATGTGAAAGTAACTAACTAAAGAACCCTTGCAACTTACAAGAAAGTAAAAGGTTTGACAAAAAACACACCCCAAACCAACAACAATATTAATCACATCCAAAAAGTTATATATCAGCTTAGGATTGTTGTTTTCTCTCTCTTTTCTATCTTCCAAACTGCAAATATTAAAAAAAAAAAAAAAATCCTGACATTTTTTCCCCAAAGCCTATGAACATTTCTCAGAATTCTAGTTAACAAAATAAAAAAAAAACTTTTGATTATACCTCTTAAATGTCTGCCAAACGAGGAACAGAAAGTGGAGTACCTGTGATGAAGAGACTTCAATATCATCGCATCAAATGCACATACACAAAAGCATCACTCAGTGGAAAATGAGATCATAGCTGCTGATTAAGATAAGGATCCACAGGGGATTTTCTAACAGTTCCCAAATATCCTGAAACAGATTCAGAAACACCTGACACGACATTATTCAGCCAGGACGTGCTGCGAGTTAGCCAACCAGTCGGTGTCTGCTCTTTCACTTCAAGCATGCTCTTCCGCTCTTCTAGACCTTGTGAAACGAATCATGTTAAGCCATGAAAACCTTGACAGCCTCAACCCCTAGATTGACAACCTCCTTCGGTGGAATTACAAGAGGGTTTGATTCCAAGTTGAGCTTGGTCAAATTGTCAAGCCGGCCAAATGTATCGGGAAGGGCCTGGATCTGGTTATTGCTGAGGTCGAGTTCCTTCAAATTGGTCAAATCACCGATTGTTTCAGGAAGTTCTGTTAGGTCAGTGAAATTACTGCTCAGATTGAGGATCTCTAGATTTGTCAACCTCCCAATTGCAAGTGGCAGAACACGGAGCTCATTGAAGTGCACATCCAGGACACACAAAGACCTCATTTCACCTATGGAAGTGGGAAGAGAACGAATCTTGTTCAGCTGGACAGAAAGCCTTCTCAGGTTCACGAGTTCATATCCAATGTTTGTTGGCAAGTAAGCCAGCTTATTGAAGCTCACATCCAACTCCACCAATGACCTGGAATAATCAAGAGAAAAATAAAATAAATCAAGAAATGATGATGCCAAAATTTAAAATAGATTCAATTTTGTGATAACCAAGATTACCTGCAATGACAAATGCTGTCAGGCAAGGCAAAAAGCTTATTTCCAGAAACATTTAGAATCTTCAAATTAAGCAACAACCCAATGGAGTCCGGCAAAGAATCCAGAAGGTTTGAAGCGAGATTAAGTTCCTCGAGATTTTCCAGACCTCCAATAGAATCAGGAATAGCCTGTTTCCCTCCAAAACATAAGCCAACCATCAGGAAGAAGTATGGACAAACAAAACTCCATCACACAAAGTCAGTGATGTCACCATTACAATTTTCTTCAAATTCAATCATTGAGAGAAAGTTAATGCATTTGGCATGATAATTTACTTCCAATGAGAAAACAAACAACATGCAACTATGGTTCGGTTTGATGCAAATTTCAGTAACTCGGTCTGAGACCAGAGCTGTTAAGAATCAATGTCATTCCACCACCAGCCATTTATTGCCTTCCTTTTTTTCTTTTTAAGTCTTGAAGTAAACACTATGTTCTAGTTTTCATGCAAATGAAGCAAAAATGAAACAGCGTGATGTCTGGCTCATCTGGCTTGCAAACTAAACACAAAAATGTGAAATTTTGAATTTTTTGTAAAATCTAAACCTTTAAACGAGTGCATTGCACAATTCATCATCAAGGTGGACACATTTTACTAGTAAACTAGACAGACATCTGTAACTAAAGTAAAAAGCTCAATAACAAATAATTTCTAAATGACGTAAGTTTATAATTATTTGTTGCATCAAATGGAATAACGAAAGGTTAACATTATACCCATTGACATGTCAATCCTCTTCTAATACCTGACAGAACTCTGTACAGACGAGGTTCTAGGGATTTGCAGTACAACAACATGAGAATAAATGCATTAAATCAAAAGATAGAAGCACCAAAACATAAAACTAAAAACTACTACTCAAATATCCAAGCCCATGCCACCCACATGGTTAGTCAAGGGAAAATTGACACCTCATGTGAATTGATGTGAGAAGCAACACCTAAAAATGAGCCTTGATGTCAAGCATATATAGTTTTGAGTTGAGTGCTTACCAAGACCACACACCACTAGATCCAACCAAACCAAACCCCATCTAAGTAACCGGCCAATTTACACCTCAACTTGAAACTAGTTTATCCCTTTCTCAGCTAGTAATATTAATTTGCCCACTGTCACTATACCACATTTGTGAATGACAACCTAAATGATAATTGTTTAATATAAAGCATAATATTAAATGGAATAAAACACCACAAATTTTTGCATGCATTATGTAACTCAGACAATGCTGTAACTCAGACAATGCAGCAACAAGAGAATCAAATCAACACAAACTTAACCATACATAGGATTGGGAATTTTCTGCAAGAAGAGAAGTGGGCTAAATGAAAAAAGGTAGGGAATGCTGAAACAGAAAAGCAGTCATATGCAAATGATTGGGGGAGCACTAGAAAATTCTTTGGAAACAACATGGCAACTCCAAGTGCAATGCACCATGTCTTGGTACAGTTCAAAACCGTATAGACATGAAGACATGGCTTGCCAACTTAATGTTGTTGACTTACAGTCAAACCACGTAGGCATGAAGATATGGCTTGTGAACTTAACCTTGTTGCCTTGAAAATTTTCAAGCGATAATGAAACCACTCCTCAACGTCAGAGCAATGTCTCTCTATCTACGTGATCATATTATTCTACACTGAAGCAATATTGCCTTGTAAAATGATGTGCTAATTGCACCAAGAGGATATCACAAGCATCTCTCAGATACAATATTTTCCATTCTTTTTCTTGTTTGGCGATCAAAAAGTATGATGGGCATTTCTAAAGACAAACGAAGCATTGCCCCCCATTGCATTTCCAACCCTCATCCTAGTTTCACAAATTCCCTTCTCAAGCTCTCACAGTTGTCTAAACCTTCATATCATTGCAAACAAATAAATCCAAATTCATGATAAAGGGCATGCATAGTCATACCGTGGGAAAGTAAAGTTAATTCATGCACCATAATCGATTCTCAACAACCCATAAATGCTATGATGCACTACAACTTTAAGAAGTTGGCCTGGTTCCCGAGTAGATAACCACACTAGTGACGCAAGAATAAAACAAATAGATAGACCAAAAAAAAATTATATCACATTCCTATAGAGGATTCCTAATCAAACCAACAACTTAAATTACATGAACACAAGAATATTATTATTAGTAATTGGATTCCATATAATAGGATTTTCATCCCTACTCTCTGATTCTTGTCATCCAAACATAGTCTTAGGGTTCTAAGAAAAAGAAGATAAAAAGAAAGTGTCTAGGGTTCGAAGATCAAATAGGTGTGAGATTAAGTTTAATTTTCAACAAGTTGTAAGTTGCAGGTAATGAAGCACCGCCACTTCAAAACAAGTGTCATATCCGTGTCGGACACATGGACGCTTCGATGACACACCACGTGGTGTGTCCCTTTATTTAATTAATTTATTTTTAGAGGACACGCCGGGGATACTTCGGGGACACTTCCACACTAAGAACATGCCACATTGTCTTTTCTCCCATTTAATTAAATGCTTTTGATGAATGTTGAATGTTTACTATATTTTTCTTAGATTTAAATACTTAATAAATCATCTATAAAAAATATATATATATATAAATTGTAAGCATTAATTTTAAAAAAAAAAATAATTAAAAAAATAGAATTGGAGTTAGTTTTTGTTAATATTGATTATTTGTAGATGTAATATTAATCTAGATAACAAATAAAAATATATGAAAATATATTTTATTGCCGTGTCCCCACCATATCCATATTCTCATTTTCTGAAATCACTGTATCTCGTGTCCTCATCCGCATCCGTGTCTGTGCTTCTTAGGTTTCTGGATATCCCAAATTAGTAACAAGATTTATAGACAACTATATTATGGTGTTATAGTGTGGATTTAGTGGTCAAAGGGTAGGACAAAAGTTTGGAGACAATTTGAGCTTGGCTAGGATTTAGCAGCTACAAATGGGTAACTAAAGTCTATGCAAAAAGAAGAAGAAACCAAGAGCTTATCCTCGCACGGGTTAAGCAAATCTTACACAACATAAAATTTTCATAATATCAATTCTATTGAATCGATGAGATTACAAATATGTGTATGCTTTATAAGCTACATGTTTCTTTGACTTTTTTAAAGATTAGGATTCCAATTTAAAAACTAAGGCTCTATTTGTATCGCAAGATAAGAAATTATTGTAGTTTCTCACATTGACAAGGAAAAAAAAAGAAAGAAATAATTGTAATTGCTCACTGTACTGTTTAGATAAATAACAAATAAAAGAGAATACATGTATCATTTTATTTTCTTTACTTTGTATTTAAAGGGTAATTTAGGTATTACAAATTTTTAATGAAGCCAATTTTGATTTCTCCACAAATCTCACCACTTTTAGTGTGAAACAAAAATTAAGTTTTGTAGGATTTCTTTTTCTCACAATTTTTCATCTCCTTAATCATCCAAACAAGTGAGGAGAGATCCCTTTCTCATCATCTTTTCTTTTCTCACCGAATCCCCCAATCCAAACGGGCCATTAGAACGACAATTACCAAAATAACCCCATCTCCTAAATTAAATAAAACATAAATAATAAACTCCATTAGCATACCAGTTTAGGATAAATGTAGTGAAAATTCTAAACACTACTATGAATACTTCTCACTCCATTTGGATCGCAAGGTGAAAAAAAATAATAATAAAAAAAAAAGTAAAGATTCATCTAGGTGAGAAATGAAAAGAAACGATTGTGCTTTGTCACTATCATGTCTGAATGAGTAGTAAGAAAGCAAAGTATGTGAGAGAGAGATATGAGTGAGATTTCTTTTTCTTCCTTTGTATTTTAAGGGGCAACCTTGGAATTATAAATATTTTATAATCAATTAACTTGTTTCTTACAAAATCTCACCACTTTTGGTGAAAAATTAAATAGGCTTAGTAAGAGAGTTCTCTTTCTCACAATTTCTCACTCAACTTACAAACATGAAAAAATAGTTATCTTTCTCATCATTTTTTCTCACCAAATCACCCCATTCAAACAGTGTTAGACCGAAAAGACTTATTGATAATAGTAGGACTCTTAACCTTGCCTCCAAAATCTATCATACTTATCTATTCATGTAATAAATGTGGCATCACCATATTGCTGGAATAACAGACACCAAACTAGAAATGTGTTACAATGTTCTAAAACTCGGACCGTTGATCGAATAGGAAAAATGACCAAATCAAAGGTCACTGGTTGAACCGTTGAGTCAACCGAAATCGAACCGTGACGTCATAATTACCTAATAAATAAGTTAAAAATTATACTTCAATAAAATAAGTATCAATATACATTCATTTAAAATATTTAATATTATATATATTTATACATTTATATTTATAATGATATTGTTTGTAAAAATGATAATTTGAGAGAAAATAAAATGAATACAATAAATAATATATATCTAGAATATATTGTCGAGGTATATATGTGGTTTGGTGAAAAGCAACAAGCATTATATGCTTGAGGTCTTCTATTCGAACCACCTACACTGCATTTTTTCAATGTGTAGTCCACGTGTGTAGCACCTTGTCCAAGTCCGGCCGATTCTTTCGGACGGGCTCCGGGTTGTCCAGTCAACCTTTTTTCAATGCATAGACCACGCGTGTAGCACCTTGTCCAAGTCTGGCCAATTCTTTTGGACCATCTCCGGGTTGTTCGGTCAACCGGTTTAACCGCAGTTTTGCCATTTTCATTGAAAGAGGCTGGTTTTCGAATTGATCAAGGTTTGATGGTGTATCCATACCGGAGCCTAGGCCAGTCAACAAGTCAACCAGTCGAACCAACCAGTCCAATCCAGTTTTAAAAACATTGATGTGTTATATTTGTTTTGACGCAATTGTAAACAATTACATGGGTTAACCTATTCAAATAGATGAGAGTAAATTGTCTAAATCGGCTCTGCACCTATGAAGCATGAATACTTCAAAAATGTTGACGTACTTGTACCAATAAAACTACATGCATACCGAGTGCTCGAAATATGTACCAAGTACTTTTATACATTCTTTGGCAGTCGGGTACTTCGTGAGTACAAGATGGGTACATCGGGGTACATCAAGTTATGGAACATTGATAAGATACGTTTAATTTATTAGAGAGTTTTGATTTACTTGAAATTGCAAAACCTTAAATATGAAAAATGTATTATTCAACGATGAAATTAATGGAAATGAAAATTGAAATTTTAACTTTTCAAATTTTATTTAACTTGTTTTTGAAATGAAACTTTATTTTGTAATTTCTTCTATTTAATGATATTAAATTAGTCAATGGACTTTGCTTTAGTATTTGTATTATTAAACTATGATTCCTCTTTTGATTTTGTAATTTCTCATTTTAATTTTAGTATTGAACATTGATTATAGGTTGAATTTGAAAATATAAATATGAAAAAATAAAAAATTTTGTTGACGTACTCTAACCATACCCGTATCTTATTTTTTTAGGTCTTGCCATATTGACATACCCCTAACGTATCGCCGTATTGACATAGCCATAACGTATTCGTACTAGTATCTGTACCCGCACCAATGCTTCATAACTCTGCACCCAGACAAATATTACCAAACACTAGGTTTACCATCTCTTCCCCCGTTCTAACTAATGCCTACAGCCCAAGAACCACCACGTAGCACGAATATAGCTTCATATTAATCAGGTACAAACACATTACCCCACCACCAAAAGCGATTCAAAAAAATCTAGGTATTTGTGCCTGTTTGACAGAGCTTAATTACCGCTTATTTCAGCTTTCAGCTTAATTTAAGCTATTTTGATGTATTTAGTTTAGCTTATAACTTATAAACTATAACTTTTTGGAAGTCAGAAATCAGCTTATTCTTTGAGTGGGGCAGGAGATGCTTTAAGAATAAGCTGAAAATCAGCTTAAGCTAAAAATTATAAAGTATAAGCTGTTGAGGCATAAGCTATAAATACTTTCCCACAGCTCTACAAAGAGGGCAGGGTGATTAAGTTCAGGTCAACAAAACATGCTCCACCACTTACACTTAGTCACAACCACGGGTCCCGCTACACATTATCAACAAAACAACACCACAGGAACATTATAGCAGAATCAATTAAGAAAAAATTATGCTGACCTCAAGTTGATTGGAGGACAGATTAAGCACAACCAATCCACGAAGCCGCCCAAAAGCCTCCGGGAGCAAACGCAATCGCCGGCCTGAAAGATCGATCCTCCCTATCTCCTTCCCGGACGCCTCTTGCAAAATCCCAACAACCTCCTCATTCACCTCCTCCACCACCTCTCCCTCCTCCTCCTCCATATCACGACCAGCCACCGCCGACTCATAAATCTTCACCAATTTCGCCTCCGAATCGTTCAACAGCTTCCCGTACGCCTCGTGCATTTGATCCAACAATATCACAGACTTATACACCTGCCTCTCCTTCTCCGCCGCGTCCCGGCAGTCCTTCTCTTTCCCGGCCAAGAGCGACCGCCACTCGAGCCGATCGACATCCGTCGGCCGAGACGACAACATGATTTCTCCGAGCTGTTTCGAGAGTCTGGACTCGATCTCGACGAGCTTCGCCTTCGCGGTATCAACCGTCTCGTGGTCAGGCCGGTCACCTAGGGTTTTAAGGATCGATCGAGCCTGAGCCACTTCAGAGACCGCGGATCGCATGGAGGCAATCACTTTGGGGTCCGTCAACCGAGGCATCCGATCCGCCAGGTCAAACAACGGTTCCTTGGAATTCGCACCGTCAGAAGACGGCGGCGCCTGCGGAGGTTGCTCGATGTCGAATTCCATAGCGGCGGCGTGTTTGGGGCCGATACTGGGGAGTTTGGACATCACATAGGAGAGAATCGGGAAGGTATTAGGGTTTGGATCCATCGCTCAGATACAGAGAAAGAGCTTTAGAGAGAGAAAGGGAGATTCAGAGTGATGAAGATTACGATAATGATCGCTCTAGAAGGAGCGTGAAGGTGGTGTTGAAGATATAGTAAATCGGTAACCGTTTTGAAGGTGTGTGCGCGCCTATAGAGAGAGAGAGAGTGGAAAAACTGTGTGCGGAGTGGATAAAGAAATGACGAGGGTTTGGATTGGGATCGTCTACTTCGTTTCAATTTTTTTGATTAATCGCTAACCGGTTGATTGAGTTGGTTCTAATTTGATATTGTGGAACCATTTGGATTTGACGATTAGGATTAGTTCAATCAAGAGGTGTCGACGACGAACGACATCGTGGCCTCACCTCTCATACCAATAATAAATTTGTGGTGGGATCATTTGGACATCGATCAGGATATTAATGTGGCTATGGTTACGTTTGAAAGTAAGTTTGGGGTAAAATAATTATAAAGAATAAAATTAATTATTTTAGTTAAATATGATAAAATGTCACATTTAGGGTTGGTTTGGGATGTCTTAAAAAAGTACACTTTTTGACTTATTGGTGGGTTTGGGTTGGGTTTGATGTGATTGTTAGAGAGGTGATGTGATTTAAATAAGATGATGTGACTTAAATAAGATAGTGACTTTTTGACTTTTTGGCTTATTTAGTACATGCCAAACTAGCCCTTAATTTATAATTTTTTTTTATAAAAGTCAAAAAAAAGTTAAAAAGTCTATCACAAATAACAATTTTTTGTCCCAGATTAAAATAGTTAAAAAGCTAAAATGTCAATCCACATCCCAAACGAACTCTAAGACTTTATTTGATAATTAAATATTTTAGTTAAAAAATTATTATAAATTGTCATATCTCTTTATTTTTTTTGCACATATTTTTATAAAAATTTAAAAAAATACTAAGATAATTTAATTTTCTACACATCTTTTTTTATAAAAAATCAAAAAATTACTAAAATAGTTTGCTCTCAAATGAGGCCTACGGCATCCTTTGAAAGACTAAAAAAAATCAATTTACTCATTCTGTTTTAAAATAATAGTCCCTTTTGAAAAATCTAACTTTTTTTAGTAATACAATTATTACACTTTAAAATTTTAATTTTTTAAAATTACTCTTTGATAGTACATTTTTTTGAAAATATTAATTGTCATGATTGTAATTTTTTGTGTTATTAATAAATTTTAAAGAATAGTAAAATAAGAAATTTATATTATTTTAATCTTTAATTTTTGAAAATGAACTAATATTTTAAGATAATAAAAAATGAAATAATGAATTAATTGACATCCTAATTAAAAAAAGAGTAATGCTAGGGAGGTCGAAAATGAGCTCCCCCGAATCCCCCTAATTTTTTTTTTTTTTTTTCCAGAAGCAGAGACGAAGAAGAGAAGAGAAGAGAAGAGAGGAGGAGGAGGAGGGAGGAGGAGGACTGGAAGGGGCCATAACCACAGGGGAGGTGGAGGCGGAGGCGGGGCCGGAGCTGCGACGAGTTGACGAGCTGTGACGGGCGACGGACTGTTGCTGCGACGAGCTGATGATCGGCGATCGGAGCTGCTATTGCGACGACGGCGGTCGAAGCTGCTGCTCCCCTCTCTTCTCTCCCTCTCCCTCTCCCTCTTTCTCTTCCTCTCCCTCCCTCTTCCTCTCCCTCTGTTTCAGACTCGTTGAAGAAGAAGAAGAAGAAGAAGAAAAAGAGAGAATGCCCAAAACGACGTCATTTTGGGCATTCGGGGGATTAGGAGGGGACATTCGAGCGACGAAGCTTTATTCATTCATTTATTTGAATATCTTTATATTTTTACACATGTTTAAAAAAAATTAATAAGTCAAAAAAAAAATTTACTTCTCCAAATAGGTCTAAGTCACACCTATAATGTCTTGGTAGGAGTTATTTTTTAGTTTTTTTTCGACAATCCAATAGTTCATATTGTATGCTTCCTAATAATCTTTTGCCTCCATTTGGGAAGTGGGTTGACTTTTTGGCTTTTTGATTTTTTTGACTATTTTAGCCTGGGCTTAAAAGCTTGGTTTGGGAATGGCTTTTTGGCTTTTTTGAGTTTTTTTGTGAGAGAAGAATGTAATGATTATGGGTTGGATGTGATGTTTTATAAAAAATCAAAAAATTACTAAAATAATTTGCTCCCAAATGAGGCCTACGACATCCTTTGAAAGACTAAAAAAAAATCAATTTACTCATTCTGTTTTAAAATAATAATCCCTTTTGAAAAATCTAACTTTTTTTAGTAATATAATTATTACACTTTAAAATTTTAATTTTCTAAAATTACTCTTTGATAGTATATTTTTTTGAAAATATTAATTGTCATGATTGTAATTTTTTGTGTTATTAATAAATTTTAAAGAATGGTAAAATAAGAAATTTATATTATTTTAATCTTTAATTTTTGAAAATGAACTAATATTTTAAGATAATAAAAAATGAAATAATGAATTAATATTTTGGGATAGAAGAAGTATTAATTTATTTGAATATCTTTATATTTTTACACATTTTTTAAAAAAAATTAATAAGTCAAAAAAAAAAATTACTTCTCCAAACAGGTCTAAATCACACCTATAGTGTCTTGGTAGGAGTTATTTTTCAGTTTTTTTCGACAATCCAATAGTTCATATTGTATACTTCCTAATAATCCTTTGACATGCTTGAAGAGTGCTAGATCACTTATTTACTTAGGGAGGTGTTTGGCCTGTGTTAAAATAGCACATATTATTTTAGTACATTATTTTATTTGGATTATAATTATTTTATTTGAGACAAATCATCTCTCGATTATATCGCTTCTATTATATCGCTTCAAATTCAACCTATATTTCTCATTTTTTTTATATAAAAAGTCAAAAAATATAATTAGATTATCTCAAACACCCTCTTAAAATGACACCCGCTAAGATGTTGATGTAGTATTTTATTTTGGACGTGGTGTGACTGGCGTGCGGCCATTTTGGCCCATTTTAAAATTTATTTTGATAATTTAAATTATTCATTTTTTAAAATATATTTGGTAGAATATGTTTGTAAAAAATTAAGTTTGTCGATATCGTTAACCAGTTAATCGAATTATATTTGTATCTACAAAAACGAATAATAAATTTGATTTGACGTATAAAATTAAATACAAATACGATTCGATGAAAGGGTCAACGATATCCAATTAACTTTAATTTTTTTGTAAGTATGTTATATTCAATGTACCTTAAAAGCGAACAATTTCGATTATCGAAATGGACCCAAATAGGCGTACAACAGCCACACCATCTCCTTTTAATTTTAGAGATAATTACATGTCAATGATTTTCCGGAGAAAAAAATACAAAAAAAAAATGATATTATAAATGTTAATAATTAAAATCATAAAATATTTCATTATTTTTTTAATAATTTTTAAAATATCCTATGAATAGTATTTTCCCCTTACTTTTATTGTTGTTTCAAAATTTTAAACCTTCATAACTTATTTTTAATAAAATTTATGTTTTTAAAATATATATAACGAGATCTATCAAATAATATTAACATTGAATATAAAGTTTCATAAAAATAAAATATTAATTATTTGACTGTATGAAAAAAGTTACTGATAAATGTGCTGAAATTTCGTCTTTTTATATTTTAAACTTTAAAATACCATAACTTTTATATTGCACATTCATTTTTTTTTTAAAATCTATATTTTGATAAATCTCAACATATGTAATGAACTTCAAAAGATTGAATCATATCATAACAAACAATAAACACAGTCATTATAATGGTGATTCTCATGATAAATTAACAAATTAATTTTTTTTTATAAATATTAATTATTAAAATACATTTTTAAATAAAAATTAATTTCAAGATGTTACAAACAAATATAAATAATGTTATATACAATTACATTGTATGTTAAAAAATTAAATTATATAGTAGTTGTGGTAAAAAATAATATATATACGACATAAGTGAGTTTTTTTTTTTTAAAATACATTTTGTTTACACTATGACATAATAAAATATGACATTAATACTATTAAAATAACAAGATACATGTTCTTAATAATTGATTTGAGTATTTGCAAATAAGTATTCACTGGTTATTGGATCAAATTATTTTTTTTATAATATAGATTGAGAGTCCTACAAAATAAATGGTTCAAATTATCAAGATATAGCTCATAGTAGGCCCAATAAACCCCTCAACATGAAAGAATTTGAGGAGCCCGTAGACACAACTCAAATTAAACACAACTACTATGTTCAATCTATTTGTTTTTTGCTCACCTATTTGGATTTATCTTTTTTATGTGTTTGGCCTAATTTGAGAACTTGGTTAAAAGTCAAATTTTAATTTTTAACTTATTTTAGGTTACATCACCTCTCTATTTTTTTACACATCTTTTTATTAAAAAGTTAACTTTTAACCATTTTTTCAACTCTCGGATACTTTTAACTGAGCCTTGTCATCAGGGCCAAGTCAAACCACAAAAATGTAGTCTAAACTTGCTCGTGAGCTAAGTACAAAAAGTTTTTTAGACGGTCTCATATTAGATTGGCTTGCAAGTCAAAACGTTATGATTGAAAGCCACTTCTCAACTTTTAACTCATTTTAAGTTATATCATCTCTCATATTTTTTATACATTTTAAAAAAAATAACTAAAACTTAAAAAAATAACTTTTACCTATATTCTCAAAATATTCTTATCTTTACTCAAGAAGTTTGGCCCCAAAGGGCTCAGATAGGTGGGGCTGATGGGCAAGCCAATGAGCCGCCTCTCATAGGCCGACGGATAAGGCTCGTAGATTGGCCTGAGGGCTTAACCCAATGGTTAAAGTGTAAAGTTTTTTTTTTTTTTTTTCATAAAAGGCCAGTGGGCCATGGATCTTTTGGGCCTAATAAGGCTTACCCCTAACACTCATAAATTTCAATCTTTACACTCGGTTTGTTTTGGGTTGAGAACTGTTGTGCCTTCGCATAGCAGTTACTGATTATATATGCCTATTCTGATATCGATTTTAATAATTTTAATTATTTATTTTTTTATAATTGTAGAAACTTCATTTTTCACCGACCTTAAAACTCAGACGTCACCAACTGAGCGCTCGGTGATGTTGCATATTGTGCTCGTTCTGAGGTTGCAAAGTCTCGGCTGAGAGCCTTGCCTCCGGGCTTCAAAACCTTTTCGTGCCTTGCCTCGGTTTGCGAACTAAGTCCTGTTTTCTCTGTTTTTCTCTTCCTGGAGGGAGGGAGAGGTCTCGTAGACCATCTCTCAGTGGCCGTAGGCTACGTTTCGTGGTCATAAGCCATTTTTCCCGTTTGGAGACCGGTTTCCGATTTTCGGAGTCGTCGGCCGTGTGCCTCAGTTCGGGACCGCTTAACTACCTCTGTTTGCTCCGGTTTTTTGCACACACCTTGTTTCCTCTCCTTAGAGGGACACTGTGGCCCGGGAGACCACCTTCGTGGTCGCATGCCACTTTTGATGCTTAATAGTCAGTTTTTGGGGCCTCCGGCTGCGCGTTTTGGCCTCCGAACCTTCGTTTCGCATCGGTGTGGGTTCATTTTTGGCATGGACCCTAGTTTCATTGTTAGGAAGGTGGTAGTAGGGTGAGAGACCACCTTTTCTTCTTGGAGACCACCTTTCCCCGGTCGGCCGGTTTTCTTGACAGGTAGGTGGTCTCCCTCACTTTTGAGCCACATTTTCTGGTCTCCCATACCACCACTGAGTTGCATTCACCTGGGAGACCACCAATATGGGCTGGCCGACCACCTTTTGAGCTTGACCCTTTTGAACCTGGTTGGCCGACTAGGGGGCATGGTCGGCCGACCACCTGAACTGGTCGGCCAGCCATCTGCTTTTTCCTCTCTCTGAGTGTGTTCCAGTTGTAACAGTTGAGAGGCATTTAGTGCATCCTCCATACGCGTGTATGGAGGATGTTTGGCCTAACTTTTAAGCTTTTTTGAGAAGCTTTAAACCTTCTCCTCTATAAAGGAAGAGCCTCCCCTCCCCTCCTTGGCCTTGGTTCAGAAAAGTGCTGGAGCATACATGCAAATATCTCCCTCTTGTATCTCTATATTGCCTCCAAAACTCCATAGTTCTTGGCCTATCACACACCAACCCTTAGCTTAACCTTTCCACTATCCATCCAAGCACCTTGGAGCTGTTTCTCAGAGGTTGAAGGGTTGCTACATTGGTCCAAAAGTTGCTGGAGGTCTGCTCTACAAGGGTAACTCTCTATTTTCCTCTTTGTAGCACTATTTTTCTTCATCTTTTAGCCTAGTTTGCAAGCATATTTAGGCTTTGTCATAAATTAAAAAAAGTCTTTTTTTTGAGCTTCTAAACATGTTTGTTTAAGGTCTTTTTTCTGTTAGGGGTCATCTACCCCCTTGCATGTTTGTTTTCATCTTGTTTTGAGCCATGCATCTAGGCCTTTGTATTGTGCTTTGTTTGACCTTTTAGCCACTAAAATCCAGTGTATTTTCAGTGGCTAACATGCTATTTTGAGCCTCAAAATCAGAGAGGGGTGACCCTCTCACCCCTTGTTTTGTTTACTAGCTTTGTTGGCCTTACAAAGGAGCCCCTATTTGCATGTTTCAAAGCCATGCTCCAAGCCATTTTTGATGAGTTTTGTGACCTACATGACCTCTTTCCAGAGGTGGTTTTGCCATGTTGAATGTCTATTATGCATGTGTAGAGTAATCCTTTTCAAGGCCTTTCAAAGGGGCCTTTATTTGCATGCTTCCTAGACTCATTTCAGGCCCATTTCAGTGAGTTTTAGGGTCATCATAACCTCTATCCAGAGGTGGTTTTTCCATGTTGAATGTCTATTATGCATGTGTAGAATAACCCCCTTATTGGCCTTTCAAAGGGACACATCATTCTTTCATGCATTGACTGAGTTTCAATGGATTTTCGAGCATTATTTGGCATGGCATACTTCTATTTTTGGCTGGTTTGATGATCTCTCATGTGCTTCACATAGTTGTAGTGCAAATCATGGTTTACCGGCTTGTTTGGCATGGTGTTTTGGCCATCTTTCTTAGCACTTTTTGGCCATACCTAAAACTGATTTTGTGCATATTTTGGACTGCCTTAGCTCTGTTTTTGGGTCTCATGGTCGAATGATGCTTATTTTGCATGCTTGTAGTTCAATATCCATACTTAGCTTTAAGTTTCGAGGTCTATTACATGCATATGCTGAGGTGTTTTCATGTTTTGAGACCATTGCACATCATATTTCAGAGCTTACATGCATGCCATATTGTTATGTTTTCCACTCTTTAAATGCGTTTGAGAGTTGTGCATAAATGCCTCGTTTTTGGACCATTGAATGAGCTTCATTTCCATGCACTTTGAGCCATCATTTTAGGCCATTTTCCCACTATCTTAGACTTGCCTAGGGTCTTTTTGGGGGTGGTTTTGCCATTTGTGCATTGCTTTGTGTACCTCTAGTGTAACGCACTTCACTAGTTTCAGTATTCGGGCCATTTAGCATGCATCGTGTGAAGTGTTTGCATGATTCGAGACCATTGTGTATCATATTTCAGAGCTGGATCATGTGCCATTCTATGCCATATTTCATCCTTTGTCATGCTTTGTTAGAGTTGCATGTTGTGCCTTAGGATTGGTCCTTTGCATCTGTGCATGTTTGCATGTATTTCAGTTGTCTCATTTTCATCATATGGCCACTAATGTAAGTGTGGCTGAGGTCCACTCATGTTGGTTTAAGTCCATCTTGCATTGTGTATGCCATTTAGTTCACGTTGTTGCATGATTTGATCATTGCATTGTGTATGCCTTGTTCGTTTCATTGTGTTTGTTAGTCTTCATATGCATTACGTATGCCATATAGAATCGTCTTGCATTGAGTATGCCATTGATTATTTCATAGCATTGTGTATGCTAGTAGCATGTTTGCATGTCATCCCTTGTATGTTTGCGTCATTCAGTGGCATTTGCATCTAGGTTGCATGTTAGAGTTGCATTCATGCATATCATGCATATTGCATTATGTTTGGAGTAGGGTTTAGTCCAAACACGGGAAACGAGGGACATTTCATACTCCAAGTGACGAAATGTGCCTCGATTCTCGGTCGTCGACACTCTTGACTGTCCATGATAGAGTTGTTGGCTTTACTTGCTTATATGTGCATTCATTTCACATCGAGTCGTGCAATTCGACTTCTCAGCCATCATGCATCGAGATGCGTGATTGGTGGCACGAGGATTGAGGACATACACTCCCTTGAGCTTGTGCAAGGATGGGGAGAGTGGTCATGCACACATTTGTTGAAAATACATTGCCTTTTCTCTCTCTTGCCTTTGTTGCAGAAAAACCAGAAACCAGTGGTGGAAACTGGTCAGCCGACCAGATTTCTGGCAGCCCGACCACCCTCTTTGGTCTCCACCACAAAGGGTGGTCGGCAGGTGGTCTCCCATGCTAATAACTGGTCAGTGTCCTTCCCAAGGTGGAGTTTCAGCCTTCTGGAATTTTGTGCAAGTTTCTGAGATCAATTGCAAACAAATGCGAGGCGAGGCGTTGCAATGGATTTCCCGACAAAGGCAATTCGAGCACGCATGCATCCATTGTCATCCAAAACAGAGCCGAGGCAGTCCATTCTACATAGTTTGCATGCTAGTTTATTGCTTACTTAGTTGATTTGTTAATTAGCTAGAATTGTGTAATAATTAGCTGTGAGCTATTATTTATTTTGGTTGTGTAATATTCTTTCAGACCCTCCGAGAGAGAGCCAATTATTGTAATAAGTGTGCGTGTGTGTGATGTATGTCTTCTAACCCCACGTCTTTCTCCCTTTTATTTACTAGCTTATGATGGTTAGTTTAGGGCATGTTTCAATTAGCATACTTATGATAGCATGTTTACACACATTCATTCGTATTGCATGCACTAGGCTCGGCACATCATGCTAACTACATTGTATTTCAATTCCAATTTGAATACATGTATCAAGTTGCATTTCACATGACATCTTAGAATAGCCGAGCCTATTTCTAGTTACATTTTGCATGTGTTGCATTAGCCATCTTAAGGATCATGCATGGATTTCTAACATAGCTTCTGTTTTGGCTTGGAGTACTCGGTAAGTGTTTATACTTTAGCATCCTTGCATGTATGTGAGTGACTTCCATGATAGCATGCTCACCATGAGGCTATGTGCTTATGTGATATACCTGCCTGAATGCTTGTGGGTGAAGGTTAGATTATTTAAATTGGAATAATGCATTGACTGTGAGTTTTAAGCCCACTTGAGAGTGGCAAACCATCACGTTTTCTAAGCCCACTCGAGGGTGGCAAATCCACGTCTTAGCCTACTTGCGGGTAGCACTATCAAACTATTTTCAAAATAAACAAACATGAGATGTGTTGTTCCAATTCAGGCGATCCAGTCTATACTGGTATGCTGTGCGCATCACGTAGTAAATCTAGGCTAATAACCGGAATAAGAATGCATAATGCTTTCAAAACTCGATATCATGGTTAGTAGAGGCCGATCTTTGATCAGGCGAGCGGGGGTGCTCATGAAGTGACCTTCCCCAATCGTACCCAAGTTCCCGAGCCGAGACAACTTTGGTGATGATGGACACGTGGCCTTCGGCTCGAGTCAGGGTTTCCTAAATTCCCCCAAAATAAAATATTTAGGTGGCGACTCTGTATCTGGCAAAGCGGTCCATGTTTGGCACTTCTTTCTAAAAATCTGTTTTCCAAAACGATTTGCCAGATTTGGACTTTTTGATGATTCATCGGTCTTGCATTGCACTCTGCGAGATTAGATACAGGACCGTGACTTTTAAGTCTAAACTGTAGTGAGCCCAACGAACAAAACAGGATTTCCCTCTCGGGACGTTCGGGGACGTCTACAGTTTCTGGCGACTCTGCTGGGGATTTTGGAGAACTTGACTCGAACTCATGATATCTTGTTTTGATTACACTTATGTGTTTCTTTGCATTGCATTTGCATTGGTGCGCCTAGGACACCGTGTTTGCCGTATGCTATTCCTGAAAGGTTTGCCGGAGGCTCGCTTCGAGAAGCGTGCCATAAGGCTGACCGGTTGCGAGCTCTGCTACGATAGGAACACAAACCCTGGTTTTACCGGGGCACCATTTTTGACCATTCGACCTAGTGCATATTCGGAATCCATAGTGACCATTCCAAGCTAGGACAGGTTGCTTACCCGATCATCGGTTGTTTGAAACCGCTACGTGTGTAGTGAAACCCTAGCTCCTGACAAAATAGGACAGAGAAATCCTACCCCAACATAGGGGTGTTTTGGCTCTCACTTGTTTGCTATGTGCTTTTAGAGTGTGTCTCTACAGGAATGCATGTATCAGTTTACGAGTTTGGGTATCAGGCCTGCGGGCACCAGTTCAGTATTTTGGGAATCAGTTATCTGCTTGTTTCAGATTCAATTTTGGGGGCAGTGATTTGGGGATAATGATCAGTGTTTGAGAACAGTATTTTCAGCTTATCGACTGTGTGTTGTGATGCCCAACTATGTGTTGTGTATTTATTTAAAGCCGTTATGCTGTCCGTTTGTCTGGTTGTTTATTTCCTTATTATTGCTTTATTTATCTTTTTGCTAGGTAGTTTAGCACAATTGCTTCAGACCAAGCAGATATTTCCCAAGTACTCTGGACAAAAGGTCGCCGACTCAATCGATCTGAGGATCTGGTCGACGGACAACCAATGTTCCACTCTCTACCCTCGGTTATCAGACGGAGGCCAAGAAAATGCAGTGTATCTGAGCAGAGGTTGCCAGAGCAGTGGTCTACCCCATCAGTGGACAGTCGGGCTGAGGTCTCAATTGTTGCCATAGAGATAGATATACCAGTCGGTCAAATGGATCAGCAGAACACGTCAGGGGATGGAGGCAATGATGCGTCAACTCCAAGAAAGTATGAAACTTATGCAGCAAGACGCCATCCGCCAAGTGAAATTTGCCAAGCAGTAGGCTACGATCATGGCCCAGCAAGCCGAGCTAATCACCAAGTTACAACAGCAAAACGGAGCATCTGCTTCGCATCAAGCTCCTCCACCACCAGGGGTTCAGACACCCGGGGAAACACCAAATGTCCAGGAGGGTATGGACATTCCGATAGGGCCAGCTCCGCCCCCAATCTTACCCCAGCTGTCCAAAACACCTACTAACCTACCGAACTCTCCCTTCGAATTCGAGGTCGACCCTACAGCATTGAAATTAAGCAAGCTTGAGATGTTGTTCAAGAAATCCCAAGGGGTAAAGTCCATTCCAGACATTGAAGACGGGTACACTGACGTGGCTGTGACGCTGCCAGATAGGTTCAAAATGCCACAAATCGACCATTTTAACGGATCTGGGGATCCTATGGTGCATCTCCGGTTGTTCTTAGATATACTACGGCCGATGGGCCTCACCAGACCGCAGAAGCTTTCATTATTCGGTCGGACCCTGTCAGGTGTGGCCGCTATCTGGTACGCAAAATTAGAAGACAATGTTAATCGAAACTGGGATGAGATGGTCGAGGCTTTCATTACACAGTACTCCTACAACACGTAAATCGAGATTACAACCCGTGATCTTGAGACAATAAAGCAGGAGCCTAAGGAGAGCTTTTCGAAGTTCGTAGCCAGGTGGAGGGCGAAGGCCTCAATAATGACCCTAAGGCCTACTGATAAAGATCAAATCCGGATGATTGTGCGTAATCTCCAGCCTAAGCTGATGCAGAAAATGATCGTGCTCCCTTTCCTTCCCTACCTTTTCAGATTTGCATGCGATGGGAGTACAGATTGAGGATGCCTTGAAGCAGGGCTTGATTGATAATGACAGAGAGCAACCCAGAAAAACCTTCAACTGCAACAACAATACAGGCACTAGCAATGCTGCAAATGCTAGAGCTTCAGAAGTAAGCATGGTCACCATCATTCCCCCTCCAAGACCCATGGCAGCTACACCTTTCTCCGGCGCGTCCGGAAGCAACACATAAACCACCAAATACCAACCTCGAGGCCAGAGAACCTTCACCCCATTATATATGCCCCTGCCCAAGGCTCTGGGGGTATTAATCAGGAAAGAGCACTTAAAGCCCCTGGAGCTGAGGCCATTGCCAAATCCACTCCCTCCCTCTCATAACCCAGCAAAATACTGCGCATATCACCAACAACATGGTCACGACACTGACCAATGTTTTAGATTGCGTCATGAGATTCAAGATCTCATTGACAAGCAGGTGATTGTGCCTCCAGAAAAACCCAATATCACAACAAACCCTCTCCCACCGCACAACCAAGCTCCACCCCCCCAAACGTATCAACTTTATCCAGACTGGGGTCGTGTCTTACAATCCTAGCATATATATCACCCCATCCCACTTACCCAAGCGAAGGTGCTCCTTCCTGACTGCACTGACTTGTGCATATTGGACATCTCTAGAACCCAACCCGAACCAATGGTGGTGACTGTCGAAGACAGAACAGGGGAGATTTCAGGGGAGAATGGGATTGTTGAGTCAGAATCTGAGGAATCTAGGAGTTTTTTTGAGGAGGTATACAGTCCGAGTGACTACATTCTATCAGTAGGCCAGGTTGGGCCAAATGTGGAATTGCCAGCAGGGGTAGAGCTTTTTGTGATACAGGGGGATGAATCTGGTAAGAGGATAAATGACTTGGCAGTTGTGGAATGGGACTTTGCTAACCTCCAATTTTTCAATGAACAAGATCCAGAGGGCATGGTAGTCAACTGGTCAGATTTTGAGGAGTCAGCAGAGGTCACCGGGTGGCTTGATGACCTACCGGATGTTGTCGACGAAACTCAGTTGGAACGGGCCCGGCAGGGGCAAGAACATCAGTTGTGGCCGGAAGGGCCAGAAATCAGAATGCATCACCGGAGAGCACCGGTGCTAAGAATTTCGCTCAGGACTTGGGCATTGTGAATGCGGGAAGTGTTGAACAGCCAGCTGTACTGACGCGGTTGGAACAAGAAAGGTTCAGGGATTCTGAGAGAATCAGGAAAGCTAAGGCCCCTGAGGGGACTGAAAGTGTTGTGTGCACGAGGATAGAGAATGTTGCGATTATGTGGACGAAAAGTACTGCGAGTACAATTATACCGGAGCCGGACAGGTGTTAGTCAGCTGCCGACGGAATATGGTGGGAAGACGATGATCTATGTCTTGCCCACACGGATGAGGATTGGGGGAGCAACCAGCCAGACGATACCTGGTACATCGGCGAAGTCGATCATATAACTAGAAGCGGGCGGTATTTTAAGCCCCCACATCTAGATCAGCCAGAGGAGTCTGGGAAAGATAAGGAAGCGGAGAAACAGAAAGAGAAGCAACTTGAAGAAGAGACTGTACTGAAACAGTTGAAAAAGATACAGACAGACATCTCCATCTGGGGACTGCTTATGGCATCGCGAGTGCATGACAAGCTGTCTTATCGGCCATGGACAAAGCCAAGCTCTCAATAGACACCACGCTCGAACAGCTGGTGGGCTTAGTTTTTCCGGGAGGGGCTACCCCGATGTTGACTTTCTCTGACAAATAATTGCCACCTGAGGGTGTGAACCATAACAAGCCACTCTACATCTCTGTGGAGTGCAGAAACAAATGGATACCCGTGGTGCTTGTCGACACAGGGTCCGCCATCAATGTGTGCCCAGCAAGGACTGCATATGCAATCGGTTTAAAGACCGCGAACTTTGTGCCGATAGCCCAGGTGATTCAGGCATATGATAACACAAGCAGAGAAGTAATGGGAGCAGTGAAAATTCAGACCAAGGTTAGGCCGGGACAGCATGAGGTAGACTTTCACGTCTTAGAAGTTTCTGCGACCTTCAATCTACTTTTGGGGTGGCCGTGGTTGCACCAAGTAAAGGCAGTTTCATCCACCTTGCATCAGATGGTGAAATACCCCCATGGGAAGGGAATATCCATTATTTTTGGAAATTCGTCGATCCATCCACCGCTAGAAGTATCTACGCCAGTTTTGAAAATTGAGCACGGTATGGAGGATGTATTCATGTCGGGTTTTACCCTGGCTGAGGCCTGGGTCATGCAGAACATCTTAGCTGTTAATAAGGGGGTGTATGCTAGCGCACAATCAGTATACCTCATGAACAAGCTTCAACACATCCCCGGGATGGGATTGGAAAAGAGTGGCCGGAAGGGCGTTGCAGCGTTGGCCAAAGTGCCACACAACCCATACACCTTTGGCTTGGGTTATCTGCCCACCAAAGAGGATTGGATAAGGAAAGATAAGGAGATGGCTGTGAGAGCCAGATCGAAGCAGGCGGGGAAGCCTTTTGAGCTAATGCACCGACCCATCCAGGGTACCCTAAACGGACGCTTTGTCCGGGAGGGGAAGGACTTTCCATTTTGTGGCTTTCCAGAGCCGTGGATAAACGAAGAGAAGCGCCGTATGCCAGGGTTTGAGATTTTCTTTGACCTATAGTTATCCGGGAATGACGTTGCCGAAGAGTAGACGGACCCATTAGCTGAGGTTGAGCGGAGCAAGAAAGTGGAGTCTAAGGACACCGAAAGTGAAATAGGAGTAGCGTTGGCGTGTCTACTTTCAAATCCTCCGATCGAACAGAAGTGCTTGGGGGTAACTTCTCGGTATGCATGATCGGGAATGAAACGGCTGCGGGCCTACCAGCAAACATTTTGGATGCATCCATTACACCCTCTCTCATTTGGCAGTATGAAGAAGGATTTTTGTCAAGCAGCATCGGGTCAGGTAGTGAGCCGGAATCTGATTCCACTGAGTCTGTTGAGTCGAAATCAGGTTCCAGCTCGACTGAGTCTGAGTCTGGTATTCCAGGGGGTGATAACCCGGATACCACAGTCCTGTCCAGGTTGTCTTTTTCTTTCTCTTTTGAGTCTGTTGTATCCGAAGAATCGGACGATTTGGATGTACTTAATGAGAATGATGTGGCTGTGGTTTCTGAGTACTTTTCTGTGCCCTTGATTTATTGTATTAACTCAGACTTTCAAAATTTTGATGAAAACGACGAGGAAGAAATTCCTCCGGTTTTGCAACGCTTAATTGAACAAGAGCAGGAAAGATTTGTTAAACCCTTAATGGACGAAAACACTACTGTGAATATTGGTACTGAGGAGGACCCACGGCTGGTCCAGATCGGGTCCACGTTGTCTTCGGAGGAACGCGAGTGCTTAGTCGCTTTATTAAAAGATTTCAAAGATGTTTTCTCGTGGTCCTACGAAGACATGCCTGGAATCGATCCTAAGATTGTACAACACCGGATCCCTCTTGACCCTGAGGCCCGACCCGTTAAACAAAAACTCAGAAGGATCCGCTCGGACTGGGCTCTCAAGATTAAGGAAGAGGTCACCAAGCAAATTGACACAGGTTTCTTGCTGGTATCCGAATACCCAACTTGGTTGGCCAACATAG
>NW_021025323.1:2466144-2488539 GCF_004153795.1 Camellia sinensis | reverse complement strand
GTTTTTCGGAGCCGTCGGCCGTGTGCCTCGGTTTGGGACCGCTTAACTATCTCCGTTTGCTCTGGTTTTTGGCACACACCTTGTTTCCTCTCCTTAGAGGGACACTGTGGCCCGGGAGACTACCTTCGTGGTCGCACGCCACTTTTGATGCATAATAGTCAGTTTTCGGGGGCCCCGGCTGCGCGTTTTGGCCCCCGAACCTTCGTTTCGCATCGGTGTGGGTTCATTTTTGGCATGGACCCTAGTTTTATTGTTAGGAAGGTGGTAGTAGGGTGGGAGCCCACCTTTTCTTCTTAGAGACCACCTTTCCTCGGTCGGCCGGTTTTCTTGACAGGTAGGTGGTCTCCCTCACTTTTGAGCCACATTTTCTGGTCTCACATACCACCACTGAGTTGCATTCACCTGGGAGACCACCAATATGGGCTGGCCGACCACCAATATGGGCTGGCCGACCACCTTTTGAGCTTGACCCTTTTGAACCTGGTCGGCCGACCAGGGGGCATGGTCGCCCGACCACCTGAACTGGTCGGCCAGCCATCTGCTTTTTCCTCTCTCTGAGTGTGTTCCAACTGTGCCAACTTGGAGGCATTTGGTGCATCCTCCATACACGGCCTAGCTTTTAAGCTTCTTTGAGAAGCTTTAGACCTTCTCCTCTATAAAGGAAGGGCCTCCCCTCCTTGGCCTTGGTTTAGAAAAGTGCTGGAGCATACATGCATATATCTTCCTCTTATATCTCTATATTGCCTCCAAAACTCCATAGTTCTTGGCCTATCACACACCAACCCTTAGCTTAACCTTTCCACCATCCATCCAAGCACCTTGGAGCTGTTTCTCAGAGGTTGAAGGGTTGCTACATTGGTCCAGAAGTTGCTGGAGGTCTGCTCTACAAGGGTAACTCTCTATTTCTCTCTTTGTAGCACTATTTTGCTTCATCTTTTAGCCTAATTTGCAAGTATATTTAGGATTTTTCATAAACTGAAAAAAAAATCTTGTTTTGAGCTTCTAAACATGTTTGTTTAAGGTCTTTTTTCTGTTGGGGGTCATCTACCCCCTTGCATGCTTGTTTTCATCTTGTTTTGAGCCATGCATCTAGGCTTTTGTATTGTGCTTTGTTTGAACTTTTAGACATTGAAATCCAATAGATTTTCAGTGGCTAACATACTGTTTTGAGCCTCAAAATCAGAGAGGGGTGACCCTCTCACCCCTTGTTTTGTTTACTAGCTTTGTTAGCCTTACAAAGGAGCCCCTATTTGCATGTTTCAAAGCCATGCTCCAGGCCATTTTTGATGAGTTTTGTGACCTTCATGACCTCTGTCCAGAGGTGGTTTTGCCATGTTGAATGTCTATTATGCATGTGTAGAGTAATCCTCTTCAAGGCCTTTCAAAGGGGCCTTTATTTGCATGCTTCCTAGACTCATTTCAGGCCTATTTCAGTGAGTTTTAGGGCTATCATAACCTCTGTCCAAAGGTGGTTTTGCCATGTTGAATGTCTATTATGCATGTGTAGAATAACCCCCTTATTGGCCTTTCAAAGGGACACATCATTCTTGCATGCATTGACTGGGTTTCAGTGGGTTTTGGGGCATTATTTAGCATGGCATACTTTTGTTTTTGGCTGGTTTGGTGACCTCTCATGTGCTTCACATAGTTGTAGTGCAAATCATGGTTCACCGGCTTGTTTGGCATGGTGTTTTGGCCATCTTTCTTAGTACTTTTTGGCCATGCCTTAAACTGATTTTGTGCATATTTTAGACTGCCTTAGCTCTTTTTTTGGATCTCATGGTCGAATGATGCTTATTTTGCATGCTTGTAGTTCAATATCCATGCTTAGCTTTGAGTTTCGAGGTCTATTACATGCGTATGCTGAGGTGTTTTCATGTTTTGAGGCCATTGCACATCATATTTCAAAGCTTACATGCATGCCATATTGTCATGTTTTCCACTCTTTAAATGCGTTTGAGAGTTGTGCATAAATGCCTCGTTTTCGGACCATTGAATGAGCTTCATTTCCATGCACTTTGAGCCATCATTTTAGACCATTTTCCCACTATCTTGGACCTGCCTAGGGTCTGTTTAGGGGTGGTTTTGCCATTTGTGCATTGTTTTGTATACCTCTAGTGTAACGCACTTCACTAGTTTCGGTATTTAGGCCATTTAGCATGTATCGTGTGAAGTGTTTGCATGATTCGGGACCATTATGTATCATATTTCAGAGCTGGATCATGTGCCATTCTATGCCATATTTCATCATTTGCCATGCTTTGTTAGAGTTGCATGTTGTGCCTTAGGATCGGTCCTTTGCATCCGTTCATGTTTGCATGTATTTCGGTTGTCTCATTTTCATCATATGGCCACTGATGTGAGTGTGGCTGAGGTCCACTCATGTTGGTTTAAGTCCATCTTGCATTGTGTATTCCATTTAGTTCACGTTGTTGCATGATTTGATCATTGCATTGTGTATGCCTTGTTCGTTTCATTGTGTTTGTTAGTCTTCATATGCATTGCGTATGCCATATAGAATCGTCTCGCATTGATTATGTCATTGATTATTTCATAGCATTGTGTATGCTAGTAGCATGTTTGCATGTCATCCCTTATATGTTTGCGTCATTCAGTGGCATTTGCATCTAGGTTGCATGTTAGAGTTGCATTCATGCATGTCATGGATATTGCATTGTGTTTGGAGTAGGGTTTAGTTCAAACACGGGAAACGAGGGACGTTTCGTACTCCAAGTGACGAAACGTGCCTCGATTCTCGGTCGCCGACACTCTTGACTGTCCATGATAGAGTTGTTGGCTTTACTTGCTTATATGTGCATTTATTTCACATCGAGTCGTGCAATTCGACTTCTCGGCCATCATGTATCGATATGCGTGATTGGTGGCACGAGGATCGAGGACATACACTCCCTTGAGCTTGTGCAAGAACGGGGAGAGTGGTCATGCACACATTTGTTAAAAATACATTGCCTTTTCTCTTTCTTGCCTTTGTTGCAGAAAAACCAGAAACCAGAGGTGGAAACTGGTCGGCCGACCAGATTTTCTGGCAGGCCGACCACCCTCTTTGGTCTCCACCACAAAGGGTGGTCAGCAGGTGGTCTCCCATGCTAATATCTGGTCGGTGTCCTTCCCAAGGTGGAGTTTCAGCCTTCTGGAGCTTTGTGCAAGCTTCTGAGATCAATTGCAAACAAAGGCGAGGCGAGGCGTTGCGATGGATTTCCCGACAAAGGCGATTCGAGCACGCATGCATCCATTGTCATCCAAAACAGAGCCGAGGCAGTCCATTCTACATAGTTTGCATGCTAATTTATTGCTTACTTAGTTGATTTGTTAATTAGCTTTTGTTAATTAGCTAGAATTGTGTAATAATTAGCTGTGAGTTATTATTTATTTTGGTTGTGTAATATTCTTTCAGACCCTCCGAGAGAGGGCCAATTGTTGTAATAAGTGTGTGTGTGTGTGATGTATGTCTTCCAACCCCACGTCTTTCTCCCTTTTATTTACCAGCTTATGATGGTTAATTTAGAGCATGTTTCAATTAGCATACTTGTGATAGCATGTTTGCATTCATTCATCTGTCTTGCATGCACCAGGCTCAGCGCATCATACTAACTGCATTGTATTTCAATTCCGAGTTGAACACTTGTTAGTTATAGCATTTCACATGCCATCTTAGAATAGCCGAGCCTATTGTAGTTGCATTACTGCATGTGTTGCATTAGGCATTTCAACATAGTTAGGATCATTCATGGATTTCTAACACAACTTTTGTTTTGGTTTGGAGTACTCGGTAAGTGTTTATGCTTTAGCATCCTTGCATGTGTGTGAGTGACTGCCATGATAGCATGTTTACCATGAGGCTATGTGCTTATGTGATATACCTGCCTGAATGCCTGTGGGTGAAGGCTGGATTATCTGAATTAGAATAATGCATTGACTGTGAGTTTTAAACCCACTTGAGAGTGGCAAACCATCACGTTTTCTAAGCCCACCCGAGGGTGGCAAATCCACGTCTTAGCTTACTTGTGGGTAGCACCATCAAACCATTTTCAAAATAAACAAACATGAAATGTGTTGTTCTAATTCAGGCGATCCAGTCTATACTTGTATGATGTGCACATCACGTAGTAAATCTAGGCTAATAACTGGAATAAGAATGCATAATGTTTTCAAAACTCAATATCATGGTTAGTAGAGGCTGATCTTTGATCGAGCAAGCGGGGGTGCTCACAAAGTGACCTTCCCCAATCGTATCCAAGTTCCCGAGCCGAGGCAACTTTGGTGATGACGGACACGTCACCTTCGGCACGAGTCAGGGTTTCCTAAATTTCCCTAAAATAAAATATTTAGGTGGCAACTCTGTATCTGGCAAAGCAGTCCATGTTTGGCACTTCTTTCTAAAAATCTGTTTTCCAAAACGATTTGGCAGATTTGGACTCTTTGATGATTCATCGGTCTTGCATTGCACTCTGCGAGATTAGATACAGGACCATGACTTTTGAGTCCGAACTGCAGTGAGCCCAACGAACAAAACGGGATTTCTCTCCGGAGACGTTCGGGGACGTCTACAATAATATATCGAGTAGAATATACTTATAAAAGATCAAGTTGATCAGATATCATTAACTATTTCATTGAATTACATTTGTATCTAAAAAATAAATGACAAATATGATTTGAATTATAAAAACTGATTACAAATGTGAGTGGGCGAAAGAGTCAACGATATCTGATCAACTTAAATTTTACAAATATGTTTTACTCTTTATACTCTAAAAAATAAACAATTTAAATTATCGAAATGAATCCAAAATTGACCCGTACACGAGTACTATGAATAAAGTTTATTATAATCGATTCTTTAAACCCCATCTTCACTTGCTTTAAATTTTATTTTATTCGTTTCAAAATATTAATCACTTATTTCATTTTTCATAATCTCCTAAAATTAGTCTATTTTCAAAATTCAAATACTAAAATACTATAAGTTTTCTATTTTGTCTTCTTTTTTTTTTCAAATTCATTAACATTAATGTAAATAAAAAAAACGATAAATCACACTGACATCCCTAAGTTTTCAATTTAATATAGATCTCTCTCATTACAAATTGCATTTGGATTGCTAATGTCATTTTTCCTACCATTTTTTCTTGAGAAAATTAGTCTAAAATCCTTCTTCCATATTTAGTAATGGGAGAGGTCCACAATATTATTTTGTGATGTCCACCCCCATATATCTCCCTCAAATTGCTACAGTGCGATCCTGGAGAGAAGAACACAGAGACTGACAGTTGATAAGGATAAAGATCTTGCTCTTGTTCTGATACACTGACGGCCTTTGTCAAATCTACGAAGGAAAAAAACTAAACTTTGAAATCCCGAATTCGAAGATAGGTAGAGAGAGCTTCAATGGCGCTTCGATCAGGTTTCGATTCTTCTCAGATTCATACTGAATTTGCACATCCATTTGATCATTCTTCTCCATGGATTGGTTCCTAATCTTCCCTGCCCCACCACCATCCTCCTCCTCCATCACCACTCACTCTCTCTCTTTTTCTTAACTTTTTCTTCTCCATTGTGAAAAGAAAACCCAATACAAAATATCAAAGAAATCCCATTATTCTGTCCTAATTTTTGCGAACTCTCTTAATACTTGCACACAACAATGACTTCAACTATGTTCTACAGTTCACTAAATCCGTCAATAATGCTTTTCTCAAGAACCCACTTCCTAATTCCAATCTCTAGATATTTCTCACTTGACGGTTTCAAAAGCAAAGAGAATTATTACACCTTGGAATCAACTCTCACTTCGTCCTTCTCATATAGAAGTAAAATCTCTCTCTCTCTCTCTCTCTCTCTCTCTATCTATCTATATACATATGTATGCATATATGTATATTTTTGTGATTTTATTGTGTGCATATGTGCTTGTATGTAATTCAGAACCCTAATTGTGAATGGGACAAAGTTCCTTCGTTGCCCTCTTCGGCTTATTTTCTTCTTTGACTTCTCTGGTTTGTTAAAACAATTTTCTCTAATTTAAAATTGTAAATAAACAACACAGAGAAATTTGTGAAGAAAGCTAAAGAAATTTTCTGTGAACAAAGCTAGAGAAATTTCAATTTCTCTAGTTTGAACCTAGAGAAATTCTCTGCACGTAATTTTTCTGGTCTTCCTAGAATCTCTAGACTGGAATCCAAAATCTCTAGATTGGAATTCAGAGAAATTTTGGAAAGGCCAAAGAATTTCGTCGAATTCTAGCCTAGAGATTTTCTTTGAATTTCCAAAGAATTTCTCTAATTTTCGCAAAAATTTCTCTGGGCTTAAATCAAAAAATTTCTCTACCTTCTCAATCACAATGTGCAATACACAAAATCGATCACCTAAATAAGCAATAACAACAACCAATATACATGTATATATATATATATATATAGAGAGAGAGAGGGAGAGAGAAAGACTGACTGTTTGACTGACTGAAAGGAGAATTTCTCTGGGTTCAAACTAGAGAAATTCAAAGAAAATTAAAATTTCTCTGACTTTATTCACAAATTTCTCTAGCTTTATTCACAAAAAATTTAAATTTTTCTGGCTTTATTCACAGAGAATTTCTCTGGCTTTCTCTGGGTTCAAACCAAAAAAAATTGAAATTTCTCTGAGTTCAAACGAGAGAAATCCAGAGAAAATTGAAACTATTAAAGGTATATACAATATGTACCAATAAGGATTTTGAGGAAGAAAGATCTTACCAAGGACATATATGAAGCAGCCCTCCATGTTCGCACTGTAAAGTCTTCATTAACTCACATAATGCACAACATTTTGGCCTAACTTGTTCAATCTGCTGGCCTATTTGCAGCTGTAAGAGTAGTGAGTTCATAATGGTTTCAAGCTTCACATCTTTCATATCTTTGGCACATATCTTTGGATTCTTAACCATTTTAAACTCGTGCATGACATTCATTTCTGATCAGTGATCACCCAACTCTCAGCACTCCACCACAGAAAACATAAATACCTAATCAAATATATTTTTATTCCCAAGTGAATGCTGAGGTAACTAACGAACAGTGGGGCGACAAGAGAGTGCCACATGGCCTTAGAATCCCCATCATTGGTTTGGTGCACAAACCTTCTTCTCCATGGATTGGTTCCTAATCCTCCTCCTCCATCACCACTCACTCACTCTCTCTCTTTCTCTCCTCTTTTTCTTCTCCATTGTGAAAAGAAAACCCAATACAAAATATCAAAGAAATCCCATTATTCTGTCCTAATTTTTGCGAACTCTCTTAATACTTGCACACAACAATGACTTCAACTATGTTCTACAGTTCACTAAATCCGTCAATAATGCTTTTCTCAAGAACCCACTTCCTAATTCCAATCTCTTGATATTTCTCACTTGAATTATTACACCATGTGAACTCTAATTACGGTTTCAAAAGCAAAGAGAATTATTACACCTTGGAATCAACTCTCACTTCGTCCTTCTCATATAGAAGTAAAATCTCTCTATCTCTCTCTCTCTCTCTCTCTCTCTCTCTCTCTCTCTCTCTATTTCTATCTATATACATGTGTATGCATATATGTATATTTTTGTGATTTTATTGTGTGCATGTGCTTGTATGTAATTCAGAACCCTAATTGTGAATGGGACAAAGTTCCTTTGTTGCCCTCTTATTTTCTTCTTTGACTTCTCTGGTTTGGTTAAAACAATTTTCTCTAATTTAAAATTGTAAATAAACAACACAGAGAAATTTGTGAAGAAAGCCAAAGAAATTCTCTGTGAACAAAGCTTGAGAAATTTCAATTTCTCTAGTTTGAACCTAGAAAAATTCTCTGCACGTATTTTTCTGGTCTTCCCAGAATCTCTAGACTGGAATCCAAAATCTCTAGATTGGAATTCAGAGAAATTTTGGAAAGGCCAAAGAATTTCGCCGAATTCCAACCTAGAGATTTTCTTTGAATTTCCAAAGAATTTCTCTAATTTTCGCAAAAATTTCTCTGGGCTTAAATCAAAAAATTTCTCTGCCTTCTCAATCACGATGTGCAATACACAAAATCGATCACCTAAATAAGCAATAACAACCAATATACATGTATGTATATATATATATATATAGAGAGAGAGAGAGAGAGAGAAAGACTGACTATCTGACTGACTGAAAAGAGAATTTCTCTGGGTTCAAACTAGAGAAATTCAAAGAAAATTAAAATTTCTCTGACTTTATTCACAAATTTCTCTAGCTTTATTCACAAAAAATTTAAATTTTTCTGGCTTTATTCACAGAGAATTTCTCTGGCTTTCTCTGGGTTCAAACCAAAAAAAATTGAAATTTCTCTGAGTTCAAACGAGAGAAATCCAGAGAAAATTGAAACTATTAAAGGTATATACAATATGTACCAATAAGGATTTTGAGGAAGAAAGATCTTACCAAGGACATATATGAAGCAGCCCTCCATGTTCGCACTGTAAAGTCTTCATTAACTCACATAATGCACAACATTTTGGCCTAACTTGTTCAATCTGCTGGCCTATTTGCAGCTGTAAGAGTAGTGAGTTCATAATGGTTTCAAGCTTCACATCTTTCATATCTTTGGCACATATCTTTGGATTCTTAACCATTTTAAACTCGTGCATGACATTCATTTCTAATCAGTGATCACCCAACTCTCAGCACTACATATTGGGGACAATTGCACCCTCATTGTGAAATATCAAACATCAAGAATTGTTTATGCCTGTTAATTTTGATTCCATAATTCGTCTCTGTAAAATATTGTAGCTATCTTCTGTATGTCCCTTTTTAGGTGTAATTTGCAATTTAGAGCAGAGTACCAACATATCAAAAGGATCTAAATGTTTGTGGATCTTTGAGCTCAAATTTAATGGCGGACCGACAAAATTGAAGCTCTCTGCTTCTTCAGTTGTCGTTGAAGAAACACCCATACCCACTGAGGTTCTCTCTCTCTCTCTCTCTCTCTTTCTCTCTCTCTCTCCAACAATGACGACACCCAAATGGTTAAATTCGGTCGATTCTCACTTGCAAAGGCCTCAGATCTCTGATTGGAGGAGATCTGAGGAGAGAGAGAGAGAGAGAGAGAAAGACTTGTAGATCTGGTGTGGCGGTACTGTGCAACGTTCGGAACTAAATGTGTGTATGTGTGTGTGTGTGTGTGTGTGTGTGTGTGTGGTGTGTGTGTGTGTGTGTGTATGTGTGTGTGTGAGAGATCGGAGACAGCAGTGGAGAGGTGCTGACGGTGAGAGAAGCAGCAGCAGAGATGAGAAAGAGACAGAGAGAATGAGAATATGTGAGATATATGGGATGGGTGAGGACCTTAGACATCACAAAATCATATTGTGGACCTCTCCCATTATTAAAAATTGAAGAGGGACCTTAGACTAATTTTCTCAACCAAAAAAAAAATCAAGATTGCATTCCACAACTTTCCATCATTAAATTCTACCTGAACATATTTTTATTGAGTGATGATATACAAACATAAATTTTCTATAGAATTTTCAAACGCAGTGATATTGCTTAATGGTGACATTTCACTTTAAAATAAAACACCCATAAATATGATTTATATTTACAATAATATCACTATCACAATATTTTTATGATATTTTTTGTATAAATTTTTATATATGAATATAATTTTTCATTTCTATTTTCACCATTATACCCAGATTAGATTAGTTTAATTTAGATATATTTAAAAAGTATAAAATTTTTGCAAAAAACTTAAAAAAAATCCATTGAATACAATAAAATAAGATAATGTATTGAATTTTTATATGTTTATATATATATATATATATATATATTTATATTTGGTGAATTTGAAAAAATCACAAAATATTATATTTCTTAAGTATATTTTTATTAGGACTGGCTTCCCTCTATTCGTGATCGTGTTGGGTTGGTGGGGCCTCATCATGGGTCCCGTTTCGATAATCTGAATCGTTCAATGTGTAAAACTCGTCGAGTACTATACGTCTATAAAAAATTACGTTAATCGGATATCGATAACCACATAATCAAATCATTTTGTATAAAAAAAAATGAACGGTAAAAAAATAAACGGTTGACAAAAATCTGATCCAATGAGATAACTATCATTACCCGATCAATGTGATTTTTTACAGACATATAATACTTGACAAGGTTTACATATTGAGCGGTTCGGATTGTGGAAACGAGATTCGTGGTGGGCCTCCACGGGCCCAACAGTACCCTTCAGTTTGATCACGGATTAGAGGGAAGCTCAGCCCATCTAGATTAGGTATATTTAAAAAACAAAAATACAAAATTGCTTAAAATATTAAAAAATTTAATAAAAATAAAAAAATAAGAAAAAATTTTAAAAATTATTTTTTTGTATTAGTTAAACCAAAGAAGATGATTGTTATTTCTATTGAAATGACATGAATAAAATATTTGTATTATTTTATTATTTTATATGTATAAAGGCTGAGGGACAAAATTTTAATATGACAGATGGATAAGTGTAATTTTTTAAATGTGAATGGAGATTTGTATTAAATGAAAATCTCAAGGGGGTGTCTGTGTAATTTATTCTAAAAAATATAATTATGAAAATTGATGTTCTAAATTTTTTTTCTACTTTAATTTTAAATTAAAAGGTAATTTTAAAAATTTAATATTTTAAAAATATAATAATTATAGGAAAAATTATCAGTAAATCCCAATTGAAGAAATATTGCTCCATTTAGTACTGTGTTTTTTTCTTATAAACCATTTGGTTATATTTAGCTAGTAAGGAATATTTCCTTTTGGTTTGTTCTAGTGAGGGTTTACCTATTTAACCTTTTGGTGGGATTACGGTGGATTCTACTTTGCTGATGTATTGGATGTGTGTTTAGGGGAGGAGGGGGTAACGTTTTTACATTGTCACTTTTCTGTGTGTTTTTGACAGTGATTTACGGTGTAGGAAATTTCATTTTTTGATGTGGGTTTCTTGCAACATGGAAATCGTGTCTTACTGTCTGAAAGTCTGTGGTTTTGCTATGGTTTTCTGGTACCGACGGTGATCGGAGTCGATTTTCTGTTCTGACATTAGTCTGGGTTGTTGTGTTTAGCAAGAGTGGTTATTTTTTGTTGGGGGGTTTTGGGTTGATGATTTTGTGGCATGTTGGCATGTTGTGGTGTATTGTGTTTTTGTTTCATTTATTCTTTAATGGAGGATCTAGGAGGGGGGAAGCTCTGTTTGTTTTTTTGTTTTTTGTTTTGTAGGTATGGAGGTCCAATTTTGTTGCTATGTACCTATGGCCAAATGTATGGTGGGAGTGGAAACAATATTCGAATTGGAAACAACGAATAGGGGTTCAACATTACAAACTCAAAAAATTAGCACACACACCAATCGTCACCGGATTTACATTGCCATTCTAAATGTTACTGTGTTAATCTCTTCCGCGATGATCGCATAGGAGGAAAAAACAAAAAAAGCTATAGTACACTTTTTGGGTACATTTGTCAATTCAATATTGTACAATCCCAATATTACCCCAGAACAAATGAGGCAACACACGCTAACATCATGTCCAAAACTGTCCTTACCTATCAAATGGGACTTATTGGTTCATAAGATTAAACATAGGACTAAATAGTGCAAAATATTCTATTTTGGAATTTATTGATGCATTACCCATAATTATACTATTAAAAAAAAGGTTAAATTTAGCTATCAATATTTTGGAACCGATGGAGTAAAAATTCAATTCACCATCTTGAGTTGCCTTGCCTACATAGATAAAACTTTCAATTAAAAAAAAAAAACCTTTTTAAAAAACTTTGTTAATTGAATTTTTTGATTTGTTATTTTTTTATTTAAAAATAATAATTTAATAAAGAAAATAAAAACCTTATTTTCAAATATATTTTTCGAGAGTAAAAATAAAATTTAAAAATATCTTATTGGGTTTTATTTCATCGTACTAAATTTAAAATTTTCAAAAAAAAAATCAAAAAAACAAGTTTTGAAAAACTCAACCAAATAATTTTTTCAAAAATAAAAAAATTAATTTGAAATACTTTTTTAAAAAATATAAAATATAAAATTTGTATAAAAAGACAAACATGAAAATAGTTGTATATTCCTTCATTTTATTCAATTTTATTTTGATCAAGAAATTGCAGAAGACACAATCTTGAATAGGAGAAGGAAGGAGAGGGAGAGAGAGAGAGAGAGATGTTACAGTACCCGGCGTTCATGACTCAGTACCCATGGTCGACGACGATGATTCCGACGTCGTTTCTGCTGCCAGCTCAGTGGCCTCAGCCCCAAAACGACGAGCTCCTCCTCGCCAAGGAAGAGTCCGATTTCGAAGACAAGGTCTTTTTCTTGTTCGTATTCATATGTACACATACTCATATTCTATTGATTGTATGTGAAGTAGTAGTATGTGTAAAGATCCATTCCTTCATTGCTTCACTTAACCCTAAATTTGTGAGTTTTGAGTTGCACAATTTCAATGCCTCACACTGTTAAGAGTTATTGCTGTGTAAGACCATCTCCAATCCTTCACCAATTTTTTCATCTAATTTGGTTTCAAGTCTGAGCAGAAAGCTTGATTTCATATGAACTAAATTTTCATCAAAATTTTCCTTTTCATCAAATCTGATGAAAAAAAGGGTAAATTATACTTTGCCGATATAAGTTTGGCCACTTTCCCAGTTTGACTTATGAAGTTTATTTGTTTTTCTGGCTTTGTTCACGTTTTTTTTCCAATTTACTCTTACGCCTCGTTTGGCAAGCGGCTATTTTAGTCAAAAAGTCAAAAAAGTCACTAAAAAAATCAAAAAGCCAACAACTCATACAAAAAGTTAAAAATTTCTTCTCTCTACTTTTTACACATCTTTTCGTAAAAAGTCAAAAAATCATCCCAAAGTGGCCTTGTTTGGTTTGTGTTTCTCAAAAAATTTTGGGAAAAATTCTCTATAAATAAGTTTTCAAAAGTAGTCAAACCAAACAAATTTTTTCAAATTTTTTTTTCAAAACTTGTTTGGTTTACAAGTTTTCCAAACAAATCTCTCTCTCATACACATCAAATCAATCACTTTTTCCAAAACTCTCTCTCAAAATAATTTTCAAAACATCTTTTGAAAAAAACCAAACCAAACAAATTTTCGTACTTTTTATCTCAAAACATGTTTCTCAAATACAAACCAAACAAGCCAGTTTTTTTTACATACAAGAAATGATACATTGACAGTTATAAAAAAATATTTTATTATATATAACTAATTACTTTGGCATAAGCTCAAATTCTAATGTAATAATATATATATTTTTTATATTATATGACAGTTATCATGACATTTTCTATGTAATTTTGAACAAAAATTAATTTTAGGAATAAATTGGAAAAAACTTGGGCCACAGTGGAAAAATGGCCAAATATAAAGGGGGCAAAGTATAATTTAACAAAAAAAAAATCATCTATAATACTTCATCTTTTTAAATTTTCATTAAATTCTAATTTGATAAGTTCTCAATTTGATAAAGTCTTTTCTTTTGATTTGATGAAACGATTGGAGATGAATTTTGAGCACTTCTTCATCAAATTTAAATCTGATGAAAGAAAAAGTGAAGGATTGAAGATGACCTATTCTTAATCCACATATAATTTTGCTATACCTCAGGTATCTGGGTGAATTCAAATTACTTTGGGATTGTACGGGTATTTAGAATTGGGGTTACAAGTAAGACTTATGATTCCATGATGTAGTTTCTTTGATTTCTCTCTTTTTGTGTGTGTGTGTGTGTAAATTATGATAATGTAGTTGGGCTTTTTATGGTTGTGATATTGCTGTGGAGCGATTCAGGGTTCTGAGGGTTATTGCTATATACACATATATACTAGTGGTGAGTGCAAATTACATCTAAATTTTTGGACAATTAATTAATTTGATGAATGATGAATAATAGGTTAGTTGTTATTTTATGGGCATTATTGGAAAATAAAAAAGCATGACAAAGCTTATGAGTTGTGTGCCATCTTGTGTATACATGCATAAACTTGTGCATATACTTTGCATATATACAAGCATGGATAGAATGCAAAAATAGTGTTGTATATATGACAACTTTTTACACATGTACATACAAGATAAGGCGAAGGAAGAACCATATTTTGTAATCATTTTTGAAGGAAGACCCAAACACTACTCAATAGTTTGGATCTAGTGAAATGATCATAGCAGAGGAAATTGATGAATTTTAATGGATGTGGTTGTGTTTAAGATGACTTTTTACATGTCCACACAACATGAGATGAAGGAAGAACTATATCTTTTAATCATTTTTGGTACCTATGCTGTGCTCATTTTGACCAAGAATTTGTTGAAAGGTTGCTGTTGTTTGACACCTAGTACCAAAATCATAAGAGTAGCTTATTTTTTCCTATAAAAGAGAGAGATGATTCAGCACTTCATTGTCCCCTAAATTGCTATGTGTTAGTCCACAGTTTTTCCTAGGTGTTCCTCCAAGAACCCAGTTATTTGTCCAAATTAAATAGATTAGACTCAAAACTTTGTGGAGATGGATTTTCGCACTGTTTTAACACTGAAGCTATAGAATAGATAATAATTGCACGAGTTGCATTGGATTTAAGATTTAGTGGCTATAAAGTTATGAGCAAAGAAACACGGACATGGACATGAACATGAACATGGAACACAATGATTTTAAAAAAATTAGAATATGAACGTGGCGGGAATAAAACAAAAAACACTATATATATTTACACTTTATATGAATATAAATTTAGGGCACATAGATCTGAGGTGTGTCCAGACATAGGATACACATGTCCGCGAAATGTCCCCAACTTATCTTACAAAAATTAACAATTAAAGAAGTAACACATCATGGGTGTCTCCGGTGCATGGACACGAGTGTCCATGCCATGTGCTGTCCAACTGACACGGACATGACACCCATTTTGGAGTCTCTGCTTCCTAGCCTGTGAGTGTGTCAAATAAGAATCACAAGATATTTGATGGTTGAACAGGGATTGGGCATTTATAAATAATTTTGTAGGCATCATCACATTGCAGTAATTTGCATTTGAACATCAAGTATAAATTCAAAATAGTTGCTTTTGAAAAAAAATGAAACCAATTGGTGGTTACCACCTTGTTAGGTGAATATTCAAAGATGAACATCTGATGGATGGCCAGAGCTAGTTTGTTAGTTGAAGCAATTTTCATAAACAAGAAATTAAATTTGGAAACTTTTAAAAGACGTTAGTGAGGGTGGATTGCCAATGAGTTATAGTCACCTATCCATTTTTGTTATTTTAGAAGTAATTTATGGAGGATATCGATAAATTTTATTTCACTTTGTGACTGTTATATAATGCAAGAAACATAGATTATGCTGCTGAATCAAAAATGAGTTGCAAATGAGGCATTACTAAACTTTTCCAATGAAGATGATCAATCTAAGTAAATTAAAAAAAAAATTGGAACTGGATCAGAATTATGCAGTTGCAAGGACTATGTTCTTTCACATCTAAAGTTTGAAGCTTCGTATTGAAAATGCAATGGGCATGTGTGGGAAAAACAGTTTATGGTTGTATGAATGTTTTATTCCTAGTTAAACTTTTATATTTCATGCACATATGTACTAAGTTGCTTCGAGTTCGATGTTCTTACATAGAAGTTCAGTGGTATTCTTATCTCATCCTTCAAATCTAGTTGTAAATAAGGGATGAAACAACAAATTTATTGTTGTACATTGAATATTGACTTGTGAATTCTGTGCTTGACTAAGGAAAGAATTGAAGCTTCTAATGTTACCTTGTGGACTCTAGAGTTTGCATCCATTGCGCTGGTGATTTCTTAGTTTCACTTCTTCATTAAAATAAGTTTTAATTTCTTAAATCAAAGCCCAGATAGGTTTTTAGTTGTTTTTCTAGTTTTATAAGTATTCAGATTTTTAAAACCGGTCCCTTAACTTCTTTCTGCTCATTAAAGAGTAAAGCAGTTGCCAGAAATATTTGCCGAAATGCCCTCTCCTATGTGTTTTCAGTGGATTTGCTGCTTATACATTCCATTCCATTCCATATATGGAATTGACATCTGCATATATGAGTGTATTAGTGTAGAGAGTATATAACTTTACATCCTATGAACTTTAAGGTGTGCAAATTTCATATTTGATTTTTCAGGCAGATCAATAGAGACTTTATTTAACTTAGGTTGATCTAGGCCAGAGGCAGACCTACATCAAGATGACTCTTTTTTCGAAACAGTTTGGCAGTACTCATGGATCAAAATGCAAATAATGAATCAGACAGCCCCATTTCACATATAATTATCAGAAGTGCGAATGTTATGCATGTGATTGGATGATGTATTAGGTATTTCAACTTCATTACATAAAAAACTTAGGAATCAATATGCACACAAAAAAATAAAAATTCATCAGAATGATCGTGATGTGCAGATTTTCGTAATTTGTTTTTGTGACTGGTTTGTTGCTTGCTGACATGGGTATAAATTTATTCTTTTTCAGTGCAATGAAATCAGAATGACAAATAGCAACTTAATTGTGATTGGGAGGACAACGGTTGATATCGATAAAGAGGACTATGACAATGGTGCAGATGATGATGAAGCTGACAATGCAGAGGAGTCTGAAGGTGATGAATTTGAGCAGGAAACTGGTTAATTGCTTCATTATTCCATGCAGTACCTTTATTGATTTTGTTTGTTAGTTTTGTTTAATAAACAAAAACAAAACCAAAGCGAGTTATATTACTTTGAGGCATTGAGTTTAATGTCACACGCCTAACTACCTTCGTGTTCGCCTATATGTATCTACATGACTAAGGGCTTGTTTGGCATATGCTTTTTTAATAGTTTTTTTACTTTCTTCGTTTTGAAGTATGAAGTAGTTGCTAAAAAGGTTAATCAAATAGGGCGGATCCTGGTAAGAAAGTTTATTTATTTATTTTTTCAATTGTCAGCTTACTAAGTTGAAACCAACCAACTAAAATGTTCTGGGCTTAATTAATCAAAAAGTATTTTTTTTAACTGAAAACAAATGTAGTTGAAATTTCACCAGTCTCTTGGCCTTTATGATTCATCAATGTATTGAGTTGAAATTTCATAAAATTGATGAAGTTTTTCAAAACTATCAAATTCTAAAAGAGACTTTCTAACAATGGTTCACTCTTCATGATCCATCCAGGAATTGTATAGAGAACAGTTGAGATATTTAACTGGGGAGGGAGAGGTTGGGATGGCACAAATACAGGAAAAACAAAATTTTAAAAAAATCTAGAATTGGAACATACAGAAAGAAAAAAAATAAAAAATAAAATAAAATCTAGCTTATGGGTTTAAAATTTTAAAAAGATTAATATCAAAAAAAAAAAAAAAAAATTGGATCAATAATATAAAATATTTTTTAAGGGATAAGATTAATACTTTTAGGCCATGTTTGTTTGGGTGGACTGGATTAGCATTCCCATGACTAATAGTCTTAGAACTACGAATTCGTTGGATTATGTATCCTATCTTAACTAATAGTCAAGTTTAAAATAATTAATCCGTACTTCAATTGTTCAATCAAACATCGGATTAATAATTTTATAGGACTATTAGTCCAATCTCAAGCTCATGTCCATCCAAATAAACATGGTCTCAGGGCAGTTGGTTGATGAATTTGGATGCAGGGTGCAATTTTTAGATGTAAACGTCTAAAATCCCTACACCACCTCATAGGAGGTTAGGCCATGTTTGATTCACAATACTAATAGTGAGGTATTAAATGGCACAAGTACAGAAAAAAATATATATATATTAAAAAAAATCTAGAATTGGAACATACAGAAAGAAAAAAAATAAAAAATAAAATAAAATCTAGCTTATGGGTTTAAAATTTTAAAAAGATTAATATCAAAAAAATATAAAATTGGATCAATAATATAAAATATTTTTTAAGGGATAAGATTAATACTTTTAGGGCAGTTGGTTGATGAATTTGAATGCAGGGTGCAATTTTTTAGATGTAAACATCTAAAATCCCTACACCACCTCATAGGAGGTTAGGAGTTTGACTTTTTCCTGCTTTTATGTGGATCTTTGCCTAATGAATTGTTGGACTTTTGCTTTTATTTTTTTATATATATATATATATATATAATTGGATGCTTAATTTGATGCAAGTCTCATAATATTTGTATATTATCTCTTGAAAAGAAAAAAATAATAGAGGAAACTAGCAGATTTATGAGTGAAATCTATTTTAAGAATAGCAGAAGTTTTTGAAAAAAGGAGACATGGGAAAAGTAAGCACATTAGAGCTCTTTTACATATTTATTGAATTACAATTTACAAATGAGTTCAATATTATTAATCAAAAGCTGATGAGTTGTAAAATTTACAATCATTATTTATAATAAAAGAAAGACTAATATTTGTGTTAGGATTACAAACGTGAGATAAATTGTGGGAGAGAATATTTATTTTAGGGAAAATTTCAAAAAAAAAAAGTGGTGGGTAAGAAATATAATTACAAAATGATAAAGATACAAGTTTTATTTGCACAATCTAATGCATGAATTAATTGCACACGCATAATTTTGCAATTTTTTTTTTTCTCTCTGTTTTTTGTTGTAAAAAAAAGTGGTGGGTAAGAAATATAATTACAAAATGATAAAGATACAAGTTTTATTTGCACAATCTAATGCATATTAATTGCACACGCATAATTTTGCAATTTTTTTTTTTACTCTCTGTTTTTTATTGTGTTGTGTTGTTTTGTTTTGTTTTGTTTTTTTTATATTTCCATTTTATTTTACATTTATATCTCATTTTTTGAAAATCGTTGTGCATCTGGACTTACTGAATCCAAACCCATTAAGAAACAACCAAATAAAGCAATTTCTTAATTAAGGCAATAAAATTAAAGAAAATAAAAAAATTACAAAACAAATGACAAATTTAAGTGAAGATCAAATTTGAATGTTAGAGAGAAAAATTATATATATATATATATAAGTCTAGTCAAAGTCAAATGCTAAGGACATGTTTGGTAAGAGCATCTCCAACGGTGACTCAAATTTTTCAATAAATTTGAGTAAAAAATGACTCATTTCACTAAATTGATACCACTCGCTCCAACGGTTCACCTTTCACCAAATCTATCCTGGGACAACCGGGTGGTCGACTGGCCGGTTGACCGGTTAGGCAAATTTTTTTTTTTTTTTTTTTTTTTGCGAATTGTCTGAACTTTTTTTTGAACTTTCTGAACTTTTTCGGTTAGGCAAAAAATATATATATATATATTTTTTTTTAACGATTTGAACTTTTTTTCCTGAACTGTTTGAATCTTTTACTGGTTGACCGGTTGGTCAACCGGCCGGGCAACCGGCTGGTTGACCGGTGTACCTCTTTCAACGGTTAGTAACAGTGATTTGGTAAAATCTGTGTCTCGTTCTCAGTTTGATACTTTTTTTGCTGAAATCTCATTTTGATATCAATCTGGTGCAACGGTTGGAGCTTGAAAAAGTAGGTTTTTCATCAAAATTTGAATTTTATGCTGGGTTTGGTTCACCGTTGGAGATGGTCTAATGTATGTTTATATTTACAATATTTTTAGTTTATATTTATAAAATTTTAAAAACTATAAACAAAAATTCATTTGCCATCTAAATTTGTTTACAAGCTTCTGTTAAAAAATTATAAAATTTACTAAATCTTTATAAACACAAAAAAATTGTTTATTTTTATATTCATTATTTTCTGCTTCTTTCACTCCATCTAGCCACCATCCACCACTCATCATCACCATTGACCATTGTCACTGATAACCTTCTCTGGTCACTACCATTCGTAGTCAACAACCACCTCCTAGCACTGCCAACTACTTCCCATTTTTGAAAATTATTTGCAGCCATTACCTCTGTGTGAAACAATCTTCAGCCGTCATCTCCACCCTTTGGTGATCACCTCTTGGCAAAACTATCTTTAGTCACCATTTTTAACTATCAACAATTATATTCGACCACCACCTTTTGCCAGTTGCCTCTCATTTATTTTTAAAATAAAATTTTAAAATACTTATGTATCAATTGAATTTTTATTAAAAATAAGCATAAATATATTCAATATTTTCTGTTTGTAAACCTTACCAAACAACATTTAAATAATTCATAAATTAATATCCAAGCAAAATAATGTGAAATGGGCGTAGAAATAGAAAAGCTTCCTTTTGTTGTGTGCTGAATTTTTTTGAAAAAAGTTCCCACTTGCCTATGTCCCCGACATTCCTCAATTCACACCACCACCATCGCTGACTTTCACTCTCCTAATTCCCCAAAGCACTTTATGCCTTCCCCTTTCTCAGTTTATACCAAATTTGAGAAGGAAAAATGGTGAAATTCTACTCTCAGTTTTATTCTAAAAATAAGGTGAATATTGTAGATTTAAAGTTCATAAATGTGGATCACATTTAGAAAAAATTTATTCTATAGTTACAATTTTCTTAGTAATTTTCTAAATACTTGTTCTGAATTCTTGGTATTGTTGTTTTGCAAAGCTCTAACCAACATATATTGCATAACAATTGGCTTTGTTATGGCCTAATTGGTGAAAAATTCATTCTTATGGGGTCAAATATTATTTAGTCTAATCTTTTTTATTTATTATTTTTTTTGTGATAAGGACACAAGTTAAAAAGTTATTGACAGTCGACAGTGGTTGATGGTGGTGAGGTGAACAAATAGATAACACTGAATAGATAAGTGACAAGTGTACATATATGTAACATTTGAATATATAGGCAGGGACGAAACTAGGAGCAGTGCCGGCTCAGATATTTTGGGGGCCCAAAGCGAACTCTTGATATAGGGCCTCACATACATTTAAAAAATAAAAAATAAAATTTTATGATCAAAAGATCATATATTTAAATTTTGATCATATATATAATTATTAAAATTCATTTAAATATATAACAAAGTTTACAATAAATAAAAAAAATTAAAATAATTCAAGCTGAAGTACTAAATAAAAAGTGAACAAATTGTACACCTAAACACCACTCTTCTCATATTTTTAACTACAAAAATGCTAATCTAATTTGCATAATTCAATTTATTAACCAAATTATTTTCAATGGATTAAATTGTTAATACATTCAATTTTTCTTGTGACATAATTAAATGAAGATAAAATTTGATAAAATTTAATCAATTTTAAATTTGAAGAGTTTTTTTTTCCAAAAACAATTTTATTTGGTATAATTAATTGTGTTCCATACGCAATCCATGCATTTGAGAAATAACCATCCATTAATTTAAAATAATGCGCCATATCAATCGACTTTTTAATTTTTGCCAATAAAAACAATCATTCATTTGGTTTAAATAATTCTTCACAACAATCAACTATTAGTTTTGAATTTTCACCAAACTTTGCCGGATTTTTCAAATTTAGATAGAGTTTTTTTTTTTTTTTTTTTTTTTTTTTTTTTTTTTTTTTTTTGTATTTAAATAAAAAGAAAAAATTCATATTTAATTAAATTGAAATTACAGAATAAGAAATCATGGGACTAAATCATACTGAATATTATAACTTGATGAACAGAAATATATAACAAAATAAAATACTGAAAGAAGAAATGGAAGCAAACTGAAGCCTGTGCCATACCATAGTCTCCTTGAAATAGATTCGCCACCTCATCGCGGATACTAGAGATATGCTCACGTCTGTCTCCCAGGATACGACGGTTAAAACCCGTTAAGTCAGAAGCACCTTATGTTTAGCTTCGGGGAATTGACAATGGAAGCACTTTCTCACATATGAAGGATTATATGATAGAAGTAGACTAACTATAATGCTAGAGAGCAAAAAATTCTATGTTCAAAACCAAAGAAGATTGTCTGCTTTTATACACAATGGGGGAGAGATGCGGAGTCTTCTAGCAGCAAATGCAAACTTAAATTCTGCAAAACTGAAGAACTAAATGCACTAAAACAGATGGGAAATAAGTGTGTAAGTTACACACTCTATATACACATATTTGTCTATCTCGAACTCGGAGGGAGAGTCTGCTAGATTGACAGGCATAGGTGTCTTAGATAGCTGGGGCAGAATTGGGGGCGGAGCTGGCCCCGTTGGTATGTCCGTATCTGCCTGGACATTTGGTGCCTCATTGGGTGCTAGGATTCCTGGTGGGGGAGGAACTGGGTGTAAAGCAGATGCTCCGGTTTGTTGTTGTAATCTGGTAATTAACTCTGCCTGCTGGGCCATGATCTCGGCCTGTTGTTTGGCAAATTCATCTCGGCGAATAGCATCCTGCTGCATGGCTCTCATGGTGTCTTGCATCTGACGCATCATTTCCTCA
>NW_021025323.1:2431944-2465860 GCF_004153795.1 Camellia sinensis | reverse complement strand
AAAAAAAAAAAAAAAAAAAACTCTATCTAAATTTGAAAAATCCGGCAAAGTTTGGTGAAAATTCAAAACTAATAGTTGATTGTTGTGAAGAATTATTTAAACCAAATGAATGATTGTTTTTATTGGCAAAAATTAAAAAGTCGATTGATATGGCGCATTATTTTAAATTAATGGATGGTTATTTCTCAAATGCATGGATTGCGTGTATCAGGATCCTCTGGAGTAATTGGCCTGAAGTGATCCCTGAAGTGTATTGATCCAATGGCTGAGAATCTAACTAACCAAAACGACGTCGTTTTGGTTAGTAATTTCAAAATAAAAAAATAAAAAATAAAAAAATAAAACCTGATTCAAAGTTCCCAAATCCTTCCCTCCAGTAAGCAAAGCTGTGTGGCGGGAATGTAAAAAAGAGAGAAGAAGTCAGAGAGAGAAGAGTGACGGGAGTGTTGTCCAGCCATTGCCACCATCGCCGCCGTCCAGTCGCCGCCGTCGTCGTCCAGTCGTTGCCGCCATCGCTGAGGTGTGGGAACATTTCATTCATCCCTTTTTATGTATATGTATTGTTTAAAGTGTCCTGTGCATTTTTCAGTATGTATATGTGTTCTGCATTTTGAGGTGGATCAGAACAGTTCCATCTCAACTTCTTGAGGTGGATCAGAACAATTCCAATTCACTATGTATATGTATATGTATTGTTTAAAGAAGCAGAACACCTCATTCCCTAAAGTCCTGCATTTTCCACCGTTTTGGAGGTTGAAGAGGTCTGAAAAAGAATAAGGGAAGAGAATCTTGGAGTTAAAAATTTGACTTTGATTGGCCCTAACAATATAGTATTTTTTGCTCAACCACATATCTTTACATGTAATATTTTGAAACATATGTATGTTGTTTTTGAACTACTTAGAGTCCAGGCCCATATGTATGTTGTTTGTGAGGCACTTTAGATATCTGCTCAGGCTTGCATTTAGAAAATGCTCAATCTATAGAAGAATCTAGCAATATTGATGAATTACTAGTCAATAACTCCTTAATTTGTGCATATGCATACAATGGCGAGGCAGCAGCGTGGCAACGGCAGCGGCGTGGCAGCGGTGATCAGGGGTGGATCGAAAGCTCTTCTCTCAGCCTCTCTCTCTCTCTCTCTCGTCTCTGATGCTTCACATATCACAGATGATTTGGGAACTTTGAATCAGGTTTTATTTTTTTATTTTTTATTTTTTTATTTTGAAATTACTAACCAAAACGACGTCGTTTTGGTTAGTTAGATTCTCAGCCATTGGATCAATACACTTCAGGGTTCACTTCAGGCCAATTACTCCAGAGGATCCTGATACACGCAATCCATGCATTTGAGAAATAACCATCCATTAATTTAAAATAATGCGCCATATCAATCGACTTTTTAATTTTTGCCAATAAAAACAATCATTCATTTGGTTTAAATAATTCTTCACAACAATCAACTATTAGTTTTGAATTTTCACCAAACTTTGCCGGATTTTTCAAATTTAGATAGAGTTTTTTTTTTTTTTTTTTTTTTTTTTTTTTTTTTTTTTTTTTTTGTGGCTCAAAAGTGATTCAAATGGCCAAAACGACGTCTACGTAGCTCAAATTTTGTGGCTCAAAAGTGATTCAAATGGCCAAAACGACGTCTACGTAGCTCAAATTTTGTGGCTCAAAAGTGATTCAAATGGCCAAAACGACGTCTACGTAGCTCAAATTTTGTGGCTCAAAAGTGATTCAAATGGCCAAAACGACGTCTACGTAGCTCAAATTTTGTGGCTCAAAAGTGGCTCAAATGGCCAAAACGACATCGTTCTGTACTCAAATATATCTCATTTCATATATAAAATGGCCTTCATTATAAAAAAATACATATCTCATTCTTATCTTATCTTGCATTCTCCTTTTATTTTATACCAAAAAAATTTTTTCTTCCTGTTTATATATCATATTGTATATACATGTGTACTCATATTTATAGTGAAAATTTTTATTTGTCTTTTGACTCCTTCAATGATGAAATTCTAATTCTGTCTTTACAGATAAGTAACACACGTACATGTAGTTAACATTTAGATAAGAAAGCTTTAAATAGATAGTAGTCCTTTTGGCCCAAAAAATTTAAACTTGGGCTATTGCCCAATAATTCCAAAAAAATAAAATTTTGACCTGAGTGCCCAATCTATATTACACCTTAGATCCCTATGAACCTCCAATACTTCAACTAAAATTCTAAATTCTAATCCAAGTAATCATGAGGAGACACTCCAGTATTAGTGAGGTGACATCTCTCATATTTGAGTTACATTAACATGGTGGAAAATGTTTGGTGACTATAAATTCTGTGTTTTAAATAGTTTGAAAATATTAAAATGATATCGTTTTGACATTTTCAGAGTTATTTTGTACTTAGAACGATATTGTTTTGACATTTTCAGACCATTTGAGTTACAAAATTTGTGACCACCAATCATTATCCTAACGTGTTATTGTGATCTAACTCTATTAATTTAGGAAAATGAGTGGAGCACTAATTAGTATTCTCACTAATGATGTAATAGTAGGCTCCACCATAAATGATTTGATATTTTAACTTTAATATTGTATTTTTTTTATTGAGTGTCATATCATTAGTGATCTTTTTAGAGTTTTAAAATTAGTGATCTCTATCATTGTTGACTAATTTATTCATTAAAGAATAATGCTTGGGACACCCTTTTGGGAGTCACCCCTCACCCCCTTTGCCATGTGACAGGAGGTGATTGGAGGAGCAGGAAAAAAAAGAAAAAGAAAAAGAAAAGATAACCAATAAGAGAGAGGGGGTCAAAGGAGGTGGGGGGAAAAGGGGGATGAATCATTACTCTTCATTAAAAATGCTTTGTGGCTCAAAATTTTCTCCCCGAATGGCCCGAAAATGTTGACACTCTCTCTGTTCATCAATCAAACCACGATCAGCCTTTTCTCTTCTTCTGTATCTCTCTTTCTCATTCCCAACAATCAGTCTCTTTCTTCTCTCAACTCTTGAAAACCCCTCTCTCATCTGGAGCTGTGATTCAACTCGTTGAAACTCTCTCACTCATTGCTCTCAGAACCAGAGCTGCGATTTAACTCTTCAAAACTCTGGTCAGTGCTCATTCTCTCATCCCTCTCGTCTCTGTGTTGGGTAAAGAAAAACTCAGGTCAGTGATCCCTCTGTCATCTCTCTCGTCTCTGTGTTGGGTAAAGAAACTGGAGCCGATTCACTCTTCAAAACCCTTTCGCTTATCTCTCTCTCATCCCACTCGTCTTTGTGTTGGGTGGACAAACTGAAGTTGACTCCTCTCATACAAACTTGATATTGCAAAACTAGGGTTTTGCTTTGGCATAAATTCCTGTACATATTCATAAATTGTGACTGTTTGGGTATGCGTTTTGCCTTCAATTGCTGTTAGGGTTACAATTTTCCCATCAATTTTTGTTATAATTTGTGTCTTGCCTTGAAGATTCTGTTAGGATTTGTGAGAAATTTTTTTTGGGGCTTATAAATTAAGGACTGTTAGTTTGATTTGAGACTTGGATTCTATGAATTTACATTCTATGAATTTAGGATTGTTCTTTTTATTATTATTTGTAGTTAGGATTGTATAACTGGATTCTATGAAATTTTCTTTGGGGATTATGAATTTGGGATTGTTATTTTCATTTGAGACTTGGTTTATTTGAATCTACATTCTATGAATTTACGTTTTTTTTTTTTTTTTTTTTTTTTTGTTATTGAATGCGATGAGCATTTTTTTTTTTTTTTTTTGAGTTGAATTTAGGATTGTGTAATTGCATTCTATTGGATGATATGAACTTGCGTTGAATTTAGGATTGTGTAATTCAGGATTCTATGAATTTAGGTTTGTTTTGTATTTTTTTTTTTTTTTTGGTTACTTGAATATGCATTGAAGGATTGAATTTGCATTCTATGAATTCAAGATTGTTATTTTTTTTTACTTCAATTTAGGATTGTATAATTGCATTATATTGGATGATATGAACCTGCATTTAATTTAGGAATGTGTAATTCAGGATTCTATGAATTTAGTTTTTTTTTTTACTTGAATCTGCATTGTATGAATCTACATTCAAGGAAATTTTGTTTGGGCCTTATAAATTTAGGATTCTTACTTGGATTTTAGAGTTGGATGATATGAATCTGCATTCTATGAATCCTGGTTTGTTTTTTTGTTTTTTACTTGAATCTGCATTCTAGGAAATTTTGTTTGGGGCTTATAAATTTAGGATTGTTATTTGGATTTAAGAGTTGGATGCTAGTGTTTATAGTACTTCAAATTTTATTACAACCCGTATTTGTAGGCTTGAGACCATATTTATGAACTTTTGAAAAACATAAAATGTTTATCATCTTAGGTTGTCTTACCACTTAGTTAAGTGCATACAAAACAAACCTTGGACTATGTATCATTAAAATTGGTGATGAAATAGAAATAGTAATATTGAAAATATGAGACCTCCAATTAATAATAATAAAAAAAGGAATCCATGATCGAATCTAATGAGCTTCAGAAAATAGTTAGTCTTCACTAAATAAGTTATTTTTTATTTCAAATCAAGACGACTCGGAGAAAATTGAAATGGCTTAGGTATTGGTTATGCAGATAAAAAAATGGCTTTTTCTTCTACTAACAATAGCAACATTAGATTAAAACCAAGAATGTGTGATTGTGGGAGAACAACTGCCATGTATATTGTACGAACCAATGAGAATAGAAATTAAGGACGTTTGTTCTTTGTGTGTCCATCAAAATATGTAAGTACTAAGCTATATTCTATGTCCGTATGTATTATACAAATTAACCCTTTAGTATTTGGAAATTGAATTGCTTGCTTTCTATGAAGCACGGATACTCTGAAATGGGTCCCGTACGCGTATCGGATACGGATACGCGTCCGATACGACGGGATACGTATCGGATATGGAAAATAAGTATCCTATTTTTTTTTTTAATTTTTTGAATTTCAGATACATTTGGGATACGCGAGGATACTTTAGGGATACGCTTGGATACTTTCAGGATACGGCGGGGCGAAAAAATAATTTAAAAAACTTATAATGGGGTCAAATTGTAAAATAACAAAAGTTATGTAACATAAAACAAAAAAAAAACAACCAACCAAGCCCTAGCAGCAGCAGCAAAGAAGGAGGAACAGCAGCATCGTCTCTCTGGACAGTAGCGTCGTCGATCAGGTTCGCGAACAGCAGCGTCGTCGTCGTCGATCAGGTTCGTCCCTCTCTCTCTTTCCCTCTCGCTCGATCTCTCTGGACTGATAGACTCGATCTCACTCACTCTCGCTTTTGCTCTCGCTCAATCTCTCCCTCTTCCTCTTTCGTCTCATCTTGCTCTCCTCTCTCTTTCTTTCGATCTCCTGTTGGTTGTTGCTGGTTTTATAATACACAATTCTTTTCTTTTTTCTTTCTTTTTTTTTTATTTTAAATATACTCTTTATTCTTTAAGATCTATAAAATGAAATCAATATTAAATTTGAGATTATAGGGGAAATTTTTTTCTCAATTTCTTTAGTAAAATTTACAGATTCTGAAATGAAAACTAAGAAATTTCATGTTTTCACATTGGCCCCATTTGATATCATTTATATGTTAGCTTTTTATACTTATAAAATTTTAGATTATTAGTTTAAAAGAATTAAAATAAGTTGTAAATGTGTTTGGTTATGAAAAAAGTTGAACCTATTTGGCTAAATAAATTGTCACATATTTTTTTTTTTTTTTGCAAAAAATATCATTATGGTTTGTAAATTAATTACTGTGCTAAATATTAAATTTTTTTTGTGCTAAATAAAACAATTTTAGATTATTAGTTTAAAAGAACTAAAAATTGAATAAGTTTTATTTTTATGTATGTTACATTACTAAAAATTGTAAAAATAATATTTTTTACAAACGTATCCCCGCCGTACCCGTATTCTAGTTTTTCAAATTTTTTCGTATCGCCATATCCGTATCGTATCGTACCCGTATTTGTATCCGTGCTTCCTAGCTTGCTTTGATTAATTGATTTTCATGAATTGTAGAGTAATAAGGCACACTGCAATTACTTCAAGTTCACAAATGATGATGATGATGAGGATGTTACCTCCACATACTATTCCAATATTGGAGCTCGTCATGCTATAACAACAGAAGAATTTAACGAGCTAAGGGCAATACTTTCTGAGATGGAAAATGAAATTCATGACCATGGTTGAAGGCTTCAAAGGATGGAGAAGAAATTGAAGGCGATGATTTACGTTATTGTGTTTTGTATGATTTTGTACTTGATGATGCAAATTACTGGCTTGTTAGTTTTTGTTAGTTTTGGGGTAATTTGATGGCTTGTGGGGCTATGTTGTCATGAAATGAATGTGGGCATATCTTTGTAGGTGGAAACGAATATTTTGTTGATGTGGTTGATATAATATGATCTTCTTAGCTCATTTTGTTTGGAAATATGTTGTTAGATTACTAAATTAAAGCACATTGTTTATATGCACTAGTATTATGAACTAAATTGAAATGTTATTCTTATCACCCATTCAAAGTTCCTTTGATTTGGCCAACTTTGGATGCAAGGTTCTACAAAGTGGTAAAAGTAAGTTATGGATAGAAGCTGTTGTGCGCAAAGTAACATTCATAATTTAATTTGGAAGTCTTTCTTTTCTTAGGTTAGGCACACAATCAAGTGTTATACTGCTAGAAGTTGAAACCTTGCTGTCATTGACTAGCAAACAACATACATCTGTAGCTTCATACATCTGCAACTTCACTTTGTTCACAAGATGAAATTGCTATAAAAACCTCCCACCCTAGTCTCAATTTAGAATTTAATTTGGAAGTTTTGATTTTGTTAGGTTAGGCACATAGCCAAGGTTACACTGATGGAAATTAAAACCTTGTTGTCTTTGACTAGTAAACAACATACATCTGCAGCTCCAATTTCAGAATTCCAGAATTCTGAGCTTCATCATGCATAATACTGGCTCTGTTATAACTTAAATTTGCCTTTCTACATCGGTTTATGTAAAAGTAAATATCTCCAACAACAGAAAAACAGTATCTATGCCAATTATTAAAAAAAAAACAGCATCTCCAATAAATGCTTTCATTCTCTTCAATCCAACGATAACGAAACCAACGTTTAGAAAGCAAACTATCCGAAGTTTATAAACCAAAGTCATAAAATGACTAGTACGAAACTGAAAAAAAAAATGGGGCATTTGGAACTACATCTATATTCAAGTCCACAAATTTAAACCAATTGCCGAACTTTGACTGCTTATATTGTTCGTCATTCTTGATTGACTAAGAATTTTTTAAATCACATATACACATACCTGCTTTTTCAATTCCAAAAATTCTTTACATTTAAATTGATGTCAAGGTTGCTTTAACTCCAAATGTTGGAGCTCCCAATAATGTGGGTGGGGTTGGAGTTGATGTTGTATGTATAAATTCAGGGTCTTACATAGAACAATCCCAAGTTGCAGCAGACTATTCGATGGTCAATGACAGCAACATTTTAACTCCTAATGTTAAACATTACAGGGAGTATTTCGGTTGTCAATGACAGTAACATTCAAGATCTTAATGTCATTGACAAGATCTTACACAAAGATTGACAGATGGCGAACAACACATGGAGTATTTTGGTGGTCGTTGGTGGTCACCCAGGTCGGTCGTTAGCTCTGATCGCTCTCAGTTCCTCTAGGTTACTGTTTTTCTTCGTCGACTAATTCCTCTCTCTCTCTCTCGACAGAGATTGATGGACGATGAACAACAGAGGGAGTATTTTGCTAGTCGTCGGTGGTCAGCGTTGGTCGCTCTCAGTTTTTCTTCGTTGACTAGTTTCTCGCTCTCTCTTCTTCTATTTCTTTCTTTCTAAACGCTTCGTGTCAATCAAATGTTGTGCAACTAGGCCAAACACTACAAAAACCACCTTTATCACTTTTGGGTAAGGCAATTTGAACCAACCCGATGGCGACTGTCACGACCTAAACTTGTCTCTATAGGTTTAATGTCGTAACCGGCCAGTAATCCGTGGATTACCAAAGGCTTCTTAACAGAACAACATATAGTAAAGAGCTGCGGAAGCAAATATAGAGAATATATAATGTCCATAGAGCTGTGTTCACATGTATGAGACAGAAAACTTCAAAACAAACTTGTATATATATATAACGTCATAAATACATTAACCATGGGGCATTCAATCACAAGGATGAAACCAAAAGGGCACTTAGCCCAGTGTACAGATAAACAAACAAGCAAAAACGACTGTAGTAAAGTTACAAAACTAGGCATTTCGAAAGGGAACCCCCCCGGGAGGCACAGAAGGGTGGCTGACAAAATTGAGATGCCCAATCTTTAACTCTGTGCCTGGTCACGTGCCTGCTCACTTACATATATAATATAAATAGTGAGGTAGAGCCTAGTGAATAATAATAAAATAAAGGATTCTAATGAATGATGTTTATTACATAATCAGAAACTAGAATTCGTAACAGAAATAGATTTATATTCATTCTCTTGTTCAACTTCATACAGAAATCAGAGTTTATGCTTCGTTATACATGGTACATCCATTAGTGTTAACTTGCTTGTTAGTTCCATTAGGAACCTCCGGTACCAGGAAACTTGTAACTTGCTTGAACTATGGTATTGTTACCCCCGGGCAAGGACTATTAAACCACGGTATTATTACCCCTGGGCAAGGGCCTTGCTTATAAAAGCACGATATTGTTACCCTCGGGCTACGACCTTGTGCTAAGGATGCCACGAATACTTTACAGAAATTTGGATAATCATTCATTCATACAAAACATTGCATTTCAAAAAACCGATCATTTTATAGCATCATAAAATAATTAAAGTTAAATATAACTTTACAGAGTTATTACTTACTAATGGCTCCACTTGCAGAACAGGCAAATCAAATAACTTGAGGCGCGTGACCTACACGTACATAGCAGAAACACATAATGAAACACACACTCGGTTGGCACTTAACTTCTTTTATTTCATTCCTACTGTGTTTCTAGGTCTTAACCTCTTATTGAGTCTTAATCATGGTCTAGGAATGCCTAGGATGGAAAAAGGATGCAAAAATGTATTTGAAAACACTTGGTCAAATTGTCTAAAAACAGGGTCCCTGCTCGAGCGTAGCTTCCTCCGCTTGAGCGGACATGCAATGTATGAGGGGACGTTTGAGCGCAACTTCCCACGCTCGAGTGCTCTGCAAATTTTGAAAAAGTACAGGTTATGTGATTTTCACGCCCGATGGACGCTTGATGGTCGCTCAAGCGTGAGGCTCATGTCCCCGCTCGATCGTAACTCTTGCCGCTCGAGTGGTCTGCAAAAGCATGAAACTTCTGGGAGCATGTATTTCACGCTCGAGCGAACTTCTGGTCACTCGAGCGGAAATGCAAAAACAAAGGTGGCCGTTGAAGCGCAGAATCTCACGCTCGAACGGAAGTGCAGAATCTGGTATTTCCAGATTGCACTGCCAAGCTCCAAATTCGAATTCCACACTTCAAAACTTATCTTTTTGGGCCAAAATTTTGTAAAATATCTAATAACTTGTAAAACATTATGAGTTGAAGATCATTTCATGAAATCAAGGCCTAAAAGTATGTCAAACATGCAAGAATTCAACTTGAAATGTAAGAACATGATATAAACATGACATGCATGTGTTCACTTGAGTTCATGGCTTCTAAAACATGATCAAATGAGGTCTATTGATGAGAAATGTTATGAATTCTTCAACTCATGCTAGAATTACAACATGCATGGGGTAAATCTTTAAAAACAACTTCAAAATGCTATAAATATGCATGCATGTATGGAACGACCTAATTTTCTTCAATTCTAGCTCAATTCCTACATGAATTCACCTAATTTACTTGTTTTCATACATTAATCATCTACATTACAAGATCAAAGACTAAAACTCTTACCTAGAGTTTAAATTGCACAAGTGAGGAAGCTTCAATTTCCAAATTCTTTTGCAAATCTCCAATAATTTCTAGCAATTCTCTCTTTTCCCAACTTTTGATCTCAATTTTCTCCCCTCTCTCTCTCTCTCTCTCTCTCTCTCTCACTCCCCCACGTTTTGCTTGTGTATGTGTGAGCTCAAATGTGTTGAAATGAAGAAAAAGAGAGAGTGAAGGCACATAAGAAGCCTTATATAGGCTTACTTAATGATAATTAATTAATGCTAATTAAGTAGGCATTAAATTAATCTAATTTAATCGTTCCGAATTGAATTTTAATTAAACCGACCATAATGTTCTAAAAATTCTAAATGACACATAAATCAAGTCAATTTTTGAATTGGATGCCGATAAGGCCTTCAATTCGTAAATTGGAACGAAATCATGGACAGATCTTTCTACGTTAAACAGATATAAACACATATAAGGCAACACATGATGCAACATTTCACTTTAATTACTTATTAGGCATAACCAAGCATGGGTTAACGCTAATCATGGCTCAGGATTGTTATAGCCTTCCCCCCTTAAAGAGTTTGGTTCTCCAAACTTGAGTTACTTTCATCTTGGATGAACACTGGATTCAAAGGAAACAATTGAGGGTATCTTCTCATCATATCTTCCTCTGTTTCCTAAGTTGCATAGGTCTCTTCGTGGTTTTGCTAATCAACTTTTTCCAACGGTATTTCCTTGTTCCTTGGCTTTTTAATTCGGCGGTTCACAATCTGTATTGGCTTTTCTTCGTATGTGTAGTCATCTTTTAAAAGTACATGTGTCGACTCGATAACATGGTGCGGATCTCGTAAGTAATCCCGTAACATTGAGACATGAAAGACATTATGCATATACTCCATGATTGGTGGTAAGGTTACCCAATACGTCACCGGGTTGATTTTCTTCAGAACCTCATATGGCCCAACATATCTCGGTGCTAACTTGCCCTTAACACCAAACCGTGTTTGTCCTTTCATTAGAGTTACTTTGATAAATACGTGATCCCCGACTTCATACTCCCTGTCTCTTCTTTGAATATCTGCATAACTCTTTTAACAGCTCTGAGCAGTTCTTAAGCGTTGTTGAATCAATTACACCTTCTCAGTTGTTTCTTGCACAAGTTCTGGTCTCAACAACGGTCTATCACCTACTTCAGCCCAACAGATCGGAGATTGGCATTTTCTACCATACAATGCTTCGTAAGGAGCCATACCGATACTTGAATGGTAGCTGTTATTGTATACAAACTCGGCTAACGGAAGATAAGTCTTCCAATTCCCTTGGAAGTCTAACACACACATCCGCAGCATATCTTCCAAAGTCTGATTGGTTCTTTTGGATTGATCGTCTGTCTGTGGATGGTAGATACTACACAATTACAGTTCGGTTCCCAAAGCCTGTTGCAAACTCTGCTAGAATTTTGACGTAAACTTCGAATCTCTGTCACATACAATAGCTACTAGTAACCATGTAATCTCACAATTTCATCCACATACATATTAGCTAGCTTTTTTTTTTGGTAGGTAATATTAGCTAGGTTGTCTGCATTATAAATAGTTTTAACAGGTAGAAAATGGGCAGACTTAGTTAAATGATCAACAATCACCCAGATAGAATCCATACCTCGAGAGGAGCGAGGCAATCCCACAATGAAGTCCATGGTAATGTGTTCCCATTTCCATTCCGGTATTGGAAGCGGCTGTAACAAACCAACGGGTTATTGATGTTCAGTTTTGACTTGTTGGCAATGCAAACATCAGGCCACAAAATCTGCAATACACTTTTTCATCCCAGGCCACCGAAAATTTTATTTCAAATCATGATACATCTTTGTATTCCTCGGATGCATGTCAAATTTTGAGTTGTGAGCTTCTGTCATGATTTGTTTCCTTAAATCAGAACAATCCAGCACACAAAGACGACTCTAAAATTTCAACACATTGTTTTCAAATACAAACCCGGGCCTTGGTTTTGAGTCAATTCATTCATAATCTTTTTCAAGAATTCATCTTGTAGTTATTTCTCTTTGATTTCTTCAATGATTGTAGGCTGGGTGGAGATAGCAGCTAAAATTCCACATTGTTCTCACAATACAACTTCAATCTCATTCTTTTCCAAATCACATAGCAGTTCTTTCTGACCGGTGAGCAAACATAATAAATTTCCCATTGATTTTCTGCTCAAGGCATCTGCCACAGTATTAGATTTTCCCGGATGGTACAAAATCTGTAAATCATAGTCTTTGATCAACTCTAACCACCTTCTCTGTCTCATGTTCAATTCTTTTTTGGTGAAGAAATATTTGAGGCTTTTATGATCTGTGTATACTTCACAAGTCACTCCATACAGATAATGGTGCCAAATTTTTAAAACAAAAATTACAGCGGCTAATTCAAGGTCATGGGTTGGATAGTTTATTTCATGAGGACGGAGTTGTCGAGAGGCATAAGAAATCACTTTTCCATTTTACATAAAGACACAGCCCAAGCTTTTATAGGATGCATCACTGTAAATTTGAAACCCATCAATTCCATTAGGCAGAGTCAAAATTGGTGCAGTCACTAATCTGGTCTTCAACTATTGGAAGGCAAACTCTCTTTGGTCGTTCCAATCACATGAGACATTTTTCTGGGTTAACTGGGTTAATGGCATAGCAAGTTTTGAGAAATCTTTCACAAATCTTATGTAGTAACCTGCAAGTCCCAGAAAATTTCTAACTTCTAACATATTTGTTGGTCTTGGCCAATCCACAATGGCTTTAACTTTCTGAGGGTCAACAGAGATACCGTCTTTGTTAATTACATGTCCCGAAAATACTACATTGTCAAGCCAGAATTCGCATTTAGACAATTTTGCATACAACTTCTTTTCTTTCAAAATCTGTAAAGCAGTTCGCAAATGGTTCTCATGTTTTTCCTTGCTTTTAGAATAAATCAAAATATCATCAATAAACACAACAACAAACTCATCCAAATATGGTTTAAATACCCTGTTCATAAGGTCCACGAAGGCAGCAAGTGCATTAGTCACCCCAAATGACATTACCAAAAACTCATAGTGCCTATATCTAGTCCTGAATGTAGTCTTCTCTGCATCTTTTACCTTAACTTTCAATTGGTGGTACTTGGATCTGAGATCAATTTTAGAAAATACTTGGCCCTCCTGGAGTTTGTCAAACAAGTCATCTATTCGGGATAGTGGGTATTTGTTCTTCACGGTTACTTTATTCAATTCATGGTAGTTTATACATAACCTCAAAGACCCATCCTTCTTCTTTACAAATAAGACTGGAGCACCCCAAGGTGATGTGCTTGGGCAGATAAATTTCTTGTCCAAGAGTTCTTGGAATTGAACTTTTAACTCCTTCAGTTTAGAAGTTGACATTCTATACGGAGTTTTGGAAATAGGTTGTGTTCCACGTACTATATCAATTGTAACTCAATTTCCCTATCAATTAGGTCCCCGGGTAGGTCATTAGGAAACACATTAAGAAAGTTATAAACCACAGGAATAGTTTCCACACTGGTACTATCCAAAGATATAGTCAGCACACAACACAAGTAGCCCCGACAACCTTTTCTCAGTAATTTTCTGGCTTTCATAAGTGAAATCAAGTATGGTGGGGGAACTACCCCATTCCCAGTAAAAATAAATTCAGGCATACCAGGTGGTCTAAACTCAACAGATTTACTTGCACAGTTAATGGTAGCCCAATATTTAGTTAACCAGTCCATGCCCAGAATACAATCAAAATGATCAATGCTCAAGGGTAACAAATCAACATACAATGTCATATCACCAATCATAATATCACATGCCGGATAAACATAAGTACATATCATAGAACCCCCAGACGGTGTAGATATAGGTAGTAAACAGTTCATCGGTTCTAATGGTCTAGTTAATTTTCGAGAAAAAGCATGCGACACAAAGGAATGCGTGGAACCAAAATCAATCAGCACATAGGCATTCTGACCACAGATAGAGATTGTACCTGATACTACTGACTCAACATTTTGTACATCCCTAAGTACTAATGCAAAAACCCGGCCTTGTCTTAAAACTTCTCCTTCAATATTGGCCCTCACATTAGTTCTTGGTGCAAGAACAGACCCAGCTGAACTTGCAGCAGGACGGGTAGTCGTGTCGAATCTCATCGGGCAATCCCTAATCATGTGGCCCCTCTTGCAGAATCGGAAACAAGCACCAGATGCACGGTGACACATGCCCCTATGTTTCCTTCCACATTCTGGACAAACTGGCATAGACCCACTGCTTTGGCTTGAGTTACTTGACGATCCAGTATTTTGCTTCTTTGAAATTGATCGGCCTTTCTTGAAGCTAAATCTAGCCCTTTTGCCTCTCCATTCAATTGTTGGAGTTGTAGTTTGTTTCTTGGCTACTATTATGGCCTCTACCATTAATGCCCTATCAAGCATTTCCACATAAGTAGGCAATTTCAAGACACCTACTCGATCAAATACTTCCAGGTCTAGACGTCCCTTGAACTTTCGTGCTTTCTTATAATTGGTGTCCACCATGTGTGGGGGAAAACGAGCTAACTCAGTAAACTTGGCCTCATATTCGGCCACTAACATCCTGCCTTGTTTGAGTTCTTGGAATTCTGACACTTTTCGGTCTCTAAAGCATTGGGGAAAGTATTTGTTGTAGAATACCTCATTAAATTGAGCCCATGTCATGTCCCCATTATTGTTTCAGACCAACAGCCACCATCTCAGGGCTTCATCCTTTAAAGTGTAGGTAGCCAAGAGTACTTTCTGAGTTGCGGAGTAAGGGAATACTTTAAATAACTTTTCCATTTCTAGCAACCAGGTTTTTGCCTTCAATGGTTCGATGCCAACCAAAAAGGTCAGCGGTTTCATTTTCATAATTTTCTGAGTCAAATTGATGATGTCACTATTGTCCGGTTCTATTAGTATTGGTGGATGCAGAGGAGGTAAAGGTTGTTGTCTCAATCGCTGCGTCATGGCTTCATTTAAAGCCGCAAGCATCTGTTGCATTCTGTTCATTCGGGCCTCGGAGGATTCACTCACATCATTTCCCTTTATATTCTCTATTTTGCTATAGAGAGACAAGGCAACAATAAACATAGAAATAATCTTGTTCTCTTTTCTTTTTTTATTTATTTATTTAGATTCAAATTGGGTTCTCACATGTATAAAGATTATCACATTCATACATGTTGATGTAATGTCCCTAATTCTTTCTAGGACATCCTATAGCTTTTATGGACTCATGTGTGCGGTATAACTCGTGCTCTGATACCACTCTGTCATGATCCAAACGTGCCCCTATAGGTTTAGTGTCGTAACCGGCCAGTAATCCATGGATTACCAAGGGCCTCTGGACAAAACAACATATAGTAAGGGGTTACGGAAGCAAATATAGAAAATATACAATGTCCATAAAGCTGTGTTAACATATATGAGATAGAAAACTTTAAAACGAACTTGTATATATATGTATATATATATAACGTCATAAATACATTAACCATGGGTCATCCAATCACAAGGATGAAACCAAAAGGGGACTTAGCCCAGTGTATAGATAAGCAAACAAGCAAAAACGATTGTAGTAAAGTTACAAAACTGGACATTTGGAAAGGGAACCTCCCCGGGAGGCACAGGAGGGTGGTTGACAAAACTGAGACGCCCAGCCTTCAACTCTGTGCCTGGTCACGTGCCTGCTCACCTACATACATAATATAAATAGTGAGCTAGAGCCCAGTGAATAATAACAAAGTAAAGGGTTCTAATGAATGATGTCTATTACATAATCAGAAACAGATTTATATTTATTCTCTTGTTCAACTTCGTACAGAAATCAGAATTCATGCTTCGTTATACATGGTACATCCATTAGTGTTAACTTGCTTGTTAGTTCCATTGGGAACCTCCAGTACCGAGAAACTTGTAACTTGCTTGAACTACGGTATTGTTACCCTCGGGCAAGGGCCATGAAACCATGGTATTATTACCTCCAGACAAGGGCCTTACTTATAAAGGCACGGTATTGTTACCCCCGGGCTAGGGCCTTGTGCTAAGGATGCCATGAATACTTTACATAAATTTGGATAATCATTCATTCATACAAAACATTGCATTTCAAAAAACTGATCATTTCATAGCATCGTAAAATAATTAAAGTTAAACATAACTTTACAGAGTTATTACTCACTGATGACTCCACTTGCAGAACAGGCAAATCAAATAACTTGAGGCGCGTGACCTACACGTACATAGCAGAAACACATAATGAAACACACACTCGGTTGGCACGTAACTTCTTTAATTTCATTCCTAGTGTGTTTCTAGGTCTTAACCTTTTATTGAGTCTTAATCATGGCCTAGGAATGCCTAGGATGAAATGAGAATGCAAAAATACATTTGAAAACACTTGGTCAAATTTTTTGAAAACAGGGTCCCCGCTCGAGTAGACATGCAATGTGTGAGGGGACGCTCGAGCGCTCTGCAAATTTTGAAAAAGTATTGGTTACGTGATTTTCACGCCCGACGGACGCTCGATGGTCGCTCGAGCGTGAGACTCATGTCCCTGAGTGGTCTGCGAAAACATGAAACTTCTAAGAGCATGTATTTCACGCTTGAGCGAACTTCTGGTCGCTCGAGCGGAAATATAAAAACAAAGGTGGTCATTCGAGCGCAGAATCTGGAATTTCCAAATTGCACTCCCAAGCTCCAAATTCGAATTCCACACTTCAAAACTCATCTTTTTGGGCCAAAATTTTGGAAAATATCTAATAACTTGTAAAACATTATGAGTTGAAGATCATTTCATGAAATCAAGGCCTAAAAGTATGTCAAACATGCAAAAATTCAACTTGAAATGTAAGAACATGATATGAACATGACGTACATGTGTTCACTTGAGTTCATGGCTTCTAAAACATGATCAAATGAGGTCTATTGATGAGAAATGTTATGAATTCTTCTACTCATGCTAGAATTACAACATGCATGGGGTAAATCTTTGAAAACAACTTCAAAATGCTATAAATATGCATGCATGTATGGAATGACTTAATTTTCTTCAGTTTTGGCTCAATTCCTACATGAATTCACCTAATTCACTTGTTTTCATGCATTAATCATCTACGTTACAAGATCAAACACTAAAGCTCTTACCTAGAGTCTAAATTGCACAAGTGAGGAAGCTTCAATTCCCAAATTCTTTTGCAAATCTCTAATAATTCCTAGCAATTCTCTTCTTTCCCAACTTTTAATCTCAATTTTCTTCTATCTCTGTCTCTCTCCCACGTTTTGCTTGTGTGTGTGTGAGCTCAAATGTGTTGAAATGAAGAAAAAGAGAGAGTGAAGACACATAAGAAGCCTTATATAGGCTTACTTAATGATAATTAATTAAGGCTAATTAAGTGAGCATTAAATTAATCTAATTTAATCGTTCCGAATCGAATTTTAAGTAAACCTATCATAATGTTCTAAAAATTCTAAATAACACATAAATCAAGTCAATTTTTGAATTCGATACTGATAAGGTCTTCAATTCGCAAACCGAAACGGAATCATGGACAGATCTTTCTATGTTAAACAAATATAAACACATATAAGGCAACACATGATGCAACATTTCACTTTAATTACTTATTAGGCATAACTAAGCACAGATTAACGCTAATCATGGGTCATGGTTGTTACAGGGACCCGATCCCCCGGCCTCAATTTGAACAATTTTTTTTCGAAAAATACTCCCGACGGGACAGGAGATAGTATTCAAAAATCAATCCCCAATCAATTTCGAACTGGGAACGGTGATAAGTGTCCAAGCCCAGGCCCCGTTTGTCCCCAAAGTGATATATATATATATACTTTTTGATTAACTGTTTCTCTTTCTCTTTCTCTCTCTCTCTTTCTCATTTCATTTTTTTTATTTCATATCTACTCTCTCTCTTTTCCTTACATCTCTCTCTCTTCCTCACTATCTCTAATCTCTCTCTTTTTCTCATCATGTCATCTCTTTCTCTCTCACTCACTCACTTAGAAAGAGAGAGAGCATTGGATCAGCGCCACCTTCTCCTCCTCTGAACAAGAGAGAGAGAGAGCACTGAACATCGTCGCCAAATTAGAGATAGTACCGTCGCCTTCTCCTCCGCGCCACTGCTATTGCCGTAATGCCAGAGTTGCTGAACCTCCATACTCTGGCATCAGTTCCCTCTGCCACGATAGATCTGTGCAGATCTCTCTCTCTCTCTACTCAAATCTCTCTTCCTTTCTGTGATGTTGATGTTTTGATGATGTTGTTGTTAACGATGTTGATGATGTTGAGGATGTTGTTGAATTGTTGTTATTGCCGCTGTTGTTTGGTTTTTGTGTTTTTTTTTTTGGTCCAGGGAATTTTCGGGGTCGGGGAAACCCGATCCCCGTTAGGAGACGGGGACGGGGACGGTGATAGGTTCCTGTCGAGGATTGAGGCTGGGGACAGGAAATTTTTACGATCGGGGATCGGGGACAGGGAGTGTGATCCCCGGCCCTGCCCCATTGCCATTCTTACTTTCGGGCCATTTAGGAGGGCTCCTTTTCAAGCTACATAACGGGACTGTTTATTAATATCTGATCATGAAGTTGAAAGAAAAAAAAAACTCCAATACTTTAAAATATGAATTTTGCAAATGAGTTGTTAAGGGTATTTATTAATTAGAAAATACCATCATCTTACCAACTTCACGTTGGTATCATATATATATTATTAAAAATAATATTTTTCTCATACTTTATAGCGATCCCGGGTTTACCCTTATTGTACAGTGATCCGGACATGTGTCCGTGGATGTTGGTTGTTGTTTATTATCTTGTTTGCATCTTCTTTACTTTGTATATTGAGTTTGGGATGTGTTGGGCAGGTTTGTTACAGGTTGGTTGTGTTTGGGAGCCTAGTGTTGCTGCCCAGATTGATCCCCGGCCCTGCCCCATTGCCATTCTTACTTTCGGGCCATTTAGGAGGTCTCCTTTTCAAGCTACATAGCGGGACTGTTTATTAATATATGATCATGAAGTTGAAAGAAAAAAAAAACTCCAATACTTTAAAATATGAATTTTGCAAATGAGTTGTTAAGGGTATTTATTAATTGGAAAATACCATCATCTTACCAACTTCACGTTGGTATCATATATATATATTATTAAAAATAATATTTTTCTCATACTTAGGTAATATATTAAAAGAGTTTATTTTTTTCTAAGAGAGCCACATCAGCATATATTTTCTTAATTACATATATAGTTCTATACAAACTCAAACTTAATTTAAATTATACTAATTTTATCTATTTTATATAGACTTAAAATTGTTCCTTTATAACACATTGTACCATCAAATATTTTTTGAAAAAAAAATAGCATGCAAAGTGAAGGTATATAAAAAAATATATTAAAATATATATAAACATATGAAAATATGTGAAATATGCATTAAAATTTTACTTTTTTTGGAATTATGTGATCTCTTTTTGACAACCGTTAACAGGACTTTTATTAATGAAGTTAAATAATTTTACATTTTCAAATAAAGGCCTACAATAAAAAATCTATAATTTGTAAAAAAAATTTATCAATTAATACCTTTAACAAACATGTTAATTTTTTTTTAATTATTCATTCAAAATTTCAATCTTAAGTAAATTATCACAAGACTATGTGATTTGTATTTTGTTATAAAAAATAGTACTAGTAATTTGAAAGAAAAAAAATATTAATAATTTACTTTTATTTATAAGAAAGTTTTGAATTTCTCATGCATAATTTTAATGTTTTACGGTAAAGAATTTGAATTATTATTTTTTTCAACAATGGGACCCACAGGAGTACATGATTTTTTTTTACCTTTTCCTTTCCCATGATGAACCCAACCAAAATGAGAATCATCAATTTTAATGGAAAATATTAATAATAACTGTTCTTAAAATATTGTTAGAAATTGAAGTGAAAAATATTATTAAAAAAATAAAAAATAATTTAAAACTAGTGAAAAATTATCCTGCTGTTAGGAATATCTATTTCTAGTTTAAAAATGTTAAAAATGTCAAAAAGTTCTACAAAAATTTCTATTAAATGTTTCACATGGGTATGAGACCCACATTGTATGAGTCTCACATCCCTGTGAGACATTTGATAAAAATTTTAATAAAATTTTTAAAATCTCTAACATAACTTTTTCTAATTCCTTCTCTTTCTAAGGTTTAGTTGGCTAACGTTGCCAAAATCTCACCCATTAATATTACGATGAATATTTAATTATTATATTAATTACACAAAAATCTATTCAATTATCATAAAACATGACTTTACCTATTCAACTTCAAAATTATAAGTTTAAACCTTTACTACAAAAATTTCGATTTTTTGCGACGGCATTTTACTCATTATGCCGTCTCAAAAAAGTTTTAGAGACGGCAAATGACTTTTAACGACGGCAAACAAGGGATCACAATGGAGAGCGTTGCAAAAACTTATGTCGCCGCCTTTTTTTTACAACATCATATGTTACTATTTGTGACGGCATTTTATTGTCACCAATAATGCGTAAAAATAGAGACCTTTTTGCAACGGCATTATTTTACCATCGCCAAAAGTATTATTTGAGACGGTAAAAATTACCGTCGCAAATTATTTTATTTTATTTTTTTACGATGGCATTGATTATGTCGCAAAAAAAGTTTTTGTTTTTTTGCGACGATGTGGTGCCGTTGCAAAAAATGCAATATTTATTAAAAATTATAAAATTCCTGTTTTTTTCGATAGTTTGGTGCCGTCGAAAAAAAAAAACTAAAAAACTTACTGTAAATTAATTAAAAATATTAAAGTTGCTTGTATTCAATGATTTTTTTTTTAAAAAAAAACCAATAATTCCATAATAATATAAAAATTCCTGTAATAATTTCTCCATAATAAACATATTCTTGCATTCATAACTATACATCAACAAAATTAACTCGGTACATAATGTTCCATAATACATATATAATGTTTAAATACATAATGTTATTCATAATTCAAAATAACATAAATCAAAATTAAAGGTTTTCCTTAGCATTCTCCGTGGTACAAAAACAAAAATTAGTGGCATTCTTCCCAGGCATGAAATCCACAAGAAGCAAACTCCTACTCCGGAAATATCTGAAAAAAAAATAAAAATAATTAATGACAATATAATTATGTGTTAATATGTTAATTACAAAAAAAATCATAAAAATTTAACTACTATACAATTAGAAAGATAATTAAGTAAATAATTGTGCCTAGACCGAAATCCGACTCTAACTCCCAAACCGAGAACCCGATTTGAGTCCCATCTTCTCCCACAAGTCTCTCGTGCCAAGGCGGTCGTGTGTGCCAAATTTCGTGCTAATTCGACACCGTTTGGTGATTTTGGAGCGTTAACACCTTGAATTCTAAGTTTTTTAAAGAACTAGTTTACCTAAAGTGAAATCTAGCTCTAACTCCCAAATTAGGAACCCGATTTGAGTCCCGTCTTCTCCCACAAATCTCACGTCCAAAATGGTCGTGTGTCCTAAGTTTCGTGCTAATTCGACGTCGTTTGGTGATTTTGGGGTGTCAACATCTCAAATTCTAAGTTTTTTAAAGAACTAGTTTGCCTAGAGTGAAATCCGGCTCTAACTTCTAAACCAAGAACCCAATTCGAGTCCCGTCTTCTCCCACAAGTCTCTCTTGCCAAAGCGGTCATGTGTGCCAAGTTTCGTGCTACTCTGACACCGTTTGGTGATTTTTGGGCATTAACACCTCAAATTCTAAGTTTATTAAGAAACTAGTTTGTTTCTTAAGAGTGAAATTCGGCTCTAACTCCCAAACAGGGAACCTGATTCGAGTCCCTTCTTCTTCCACAAGGCTCGTGCGCCTAGGCGGTCGTGTGTACCAAGTTTCATGCTACTCCGATGCCGTTTGGTGATTTTGGAGCGTTAACACATCGAATTCTAAGTTTCTTAATAAATTAGTTTGCCTACAGTGAAATTCGGCTCTAACTTCCAAATCAGGAACCCAATTCAAGTCCTGTCTTCTTCCACAAGTTTCTCGTGCCTAGGCGGTCGTGTGTGCCAAGTTTCGTACTACTCTGACGCCGTTTGGTGATTTTGACCTCAAATTCTAAGTTTCTTAAGAAACTAGTTTGTTTCTTAAGAGTAAAATCCGGCTTTAACTCCCAAACCGAGAACCTGATTTGAGTTCCGTCTTCTCCCACAAGTCTCTCATGCCTAGGCGGTTGTATGTGCCTTTCGTGCTACTCCGACGCCGTTTGGTGATTTTGAAGCGTTAACACCTCGAATTCTAAGTTTCTTAAGAAATTAGTTTGTCCAGAGTGAAATCCGGCCTTAACTCCCAAACCGGGAACCCGATTCGAGTCTCGTCTTCTCCCATAAGTCTCTCGTGCCTTGGCAGTCGTATGTGCCAAGTTTCGTGCTAATCCGATGCCGTTTGGTGATTTTGAGGCGTCAACACCTCGAATTCTAAGTTTTTTAAGGAACTAATTTGCCTAGAGTGAAATCCGGCTCTAACTCTTAAGTTGGGAACCCGATTCAAAACCTATCTTCTCCCACACCTAGGCGGTCGCATGTGCCAAGTTTCATGCTACTTCGACACCGTTTGGTGATTTTGGGGCATTAACACCTCAAAGTCTAAGTTTTTTAAAAAACAAGTTTGTTTCTTAAGAGTGAAATCTAGTTCTAACTCCCAAATCGGGAACCCGATTTGAGTCCCGTCTTCTCTCACAAGTCTCTCGTTCCTAGGCAGTCGTGTCTGCCAAGTTTTGTGCCACTCCGACGCCGTTTGGTGATTTTGGGGCGTTAACACCTCGAATTCTAAGTTTCTTAAGAAACTAATTTGTCTAGAATGAAATCCGGCTCTAACTCCCAAACCGGAAACCCTATTCGAGTCTAATATATTTAAACAAAAGATACCAATTAAAAGAAAATCTACAACAACCATCAGATTATAGAGAAAAAATTAGCTCAAACTTATTCTTGTAATTCATATTAACAAAATAGTTGTTGATATTTAAATAAAAAGAATGTGCACTTGACACCAAACTCTGTTATTTATTCATATTTAATATATATATATATATATTACAATTATGCACAAAAAAAAATAGACTTACAACATAATATTTTATATGAATTTATGTAAACACTCCCATAGGTACTCTCAACCTTAGACTCTTTTATGTACCCCATTCCCACTTCGAGCAACTAAGATTTCGATATAACATCACCTATTCCAGGAATCCAACCCTATTATGGAAGCTTGAGATTTATTAGAACTTAAGATATAACATGCGTATTACAAAAAATGATTGATTTTGATGAGTTTCAATCAGTTTAACATGTTTTTAACTTCAAAAGGGAAATTCACACAGCAATAGAAATAGATTGATGAAATAGCACTTAGCTCAAACTAAGACCGCCCAAACCATCCAGCAAATGCGCGAGGATTAAGAAGCTTGTTTCAAGAATGATCCAAATTTAGTTTAACGACAACATCAAGAATCTGACACTACAAGCAAATAATAAACTCAACAATCATAAGAATCAAAACAACACTCTTAAAAGAGTCATACTCAATATTTCAATATAATAATGTTATTGAACCACTTGCCTTGGAAATGCTCCCCTAAGCTACTCTATTCAGGTGATCACCCAAATAATCCAATGATTAACATGATGTGTGCTTATATATATGTGCTTGTCGGATAATATAAAGGAGAAAAGGAGATATAGATATACCTTTTGATGGTGCAGAAGCAACATTAAGACAAGGAGCTAGTTTAAGAAATCTGTCTTTATTAAAGCAAATTTGTTTTAAGCTGGTATTAGCTTATAAGACGTCAGATAAAGTCTGAAATGGCAAGGAAAAATAGAAAGGAAACAATTTCTTATATAATATACCAATCTACAAAAAGTATGCCTGCCAAAATCTATTCCAAGGGCTGCAATTCAGAAATTGATATATGACAAAAAGGATTACACTATGCCCCTTTCAGATTAAGTGACTAACAATTGAACTATGCTGCTCACAACCTACTGGAACTCTGTGAATGTAGAAATAACATGTGGAGACAACTAAGCAAACCCTTAACAAGAGAAAATTAAAAAGATCATGGAAACAGATTTCATCACAAATTGAATTCATAGCTCTTATAGGTTCTTCAACTTGAATTCGACTGGTAAAATAAGTGAAAAATGACAAAATAGAATTCAATTTCAGCTTCAAATCCTTTTTTTGCAAAATGCATTAAAAATATGGCAAGATAGCAACAACAATTTGTTAACCCAATCATAGCATTAACACACAAAACAGCCAGCCTATTCTCACCAAAATGAATTTCAATCATTCCTCCAAAGTTAAACAAAAGCAGTAGGGCAAACAGAGTTAAGATACATACCTGAAAATTAAACAAAAGCAATAGGGCAAACAGAGTTGAGAATAGAAGTGCGGGCACTCTCACCTTCTAATCTATCAGGCCTCCATCACACAGGCCTCTGTCACACAAATTTGAATTGAGACTAACATTTATTTATATTAAAAATATATATATATATATATATATAATGGCAATTCCATAGAAGAGAGAAGATATATAGAATAGAACCTCTTCAACTGCCTTCTATCTAAGGCGTTCTAATCCCAATTTTCGATCCTTATCTGCATAACCAAATCATCATTGTACCTATGTTAAGCAGATTATTACAGATGGCTAATTGAAAACCCTAGGAGAAGATTCAAGATTGCAAACCCTAGGAGAAGAATCGATGTGAAGGAAGAGAAAACAAAACTGAGATTGTAGACGGCGGTGCTCACCGTAGTAGACGATGGTGCTCACTCTCGCCGGTGCAGACGGTGGTGGCGGTGGAGCTTCGAAATCAAGAGAGACAAAACTTCGAAATTGAGAGAGAACTTCGAAATCAAAAGCGAAATTGCTCTGAAATGAATCTCTCGCTCCCTCACTAAGATGAATCGAGATCACTGAGGCGACGAGAGAGATGGCAATGAGAGAGAAGGTGTGGCGGCGGCAGTAGTGGTCGCCGGTGGCGGCACTAGAGGCGACGACGTAGGCGGAAGAGATAAAGAGAGAGGAGAGTGATAGGGAGTGTTAGGTTAGGGATTGGGGACATCGTGAGAAACAAAAGGAGGGAATTAGGGGGGAATTGAGATAGAAATTGAGGGAAAACGAAAACAATTTCATTTTTTTTTTCTTTAAAATATATATATATATTGTAGTTAATGAATTTCGATAATGCTACGTAGTTTAAATTTTGTGGCTCAAAAGTGGTTCAAATGGCCAAACGACGTCGTTTTGAGTACAGAACAACATAAAAATGGCCAAAACGAAGTCGTTTTGGCCATTTAAGCCACTTTTGAGCCACAAAATTTGAGTTACGAGACATTTTCCAATGAATTTATTTACTTATTTATTTTTCATTTTTTTTAGTTAATGATTTTTTTTTTTTTGATTTTTCTTTTTTTTATTATTTTTTATTTTTCATTAAGAATTTATTTGTTTCATTTTTATTTTAATGAAAAAAAAAATATTTTCTATTAAAACTTTTTTTTATTTGGTAGAAGTAAAGGTAGTATTTTAATGAAAAATATTTTCTATTAAAATAAAGTTAATTTTTTGTGGTCAATAATTTTTTTTTTTTTTTTTGTGGCCCATTTTTTTTGGTTACTATAAATCATGAACTAATTTTTTTATGATAGAGAAGAGGGAGCAACAGTAGTGGTGAAAGTGGTGGTGGTGGTGGTGGTGATGGGGATGGTGAAGGAGATTAGTGGTGAAATTGTGGTAATGGTAGAGGAGATGGAGTGGCGGTGGTAGATGAGAGATAATGGTAGTAGTAGTGGCAATAGTAGTGGTAGTAGTGGAGTGGTGGCGATGGTGGTAGTAATGGTAGTTGTAAAGGTAGAGTGGCAACAGTGGTAGCAGTGGTGGTAGTAGAATGACATTTGCAGTAGTGGTGAAAGTGGTAGAGGAGATGGGTGGTAAGAGAGAGAAATAACTGAGAGAGAGATAAAAAAGAGAGATAGAGAAATAGAGACAAAGTGGTCGCTAAAAGTGCATTTTCTTATAGTGGATCGATAACTCGAGATGGAGCTCGGTAAATAGACAAGATGGAAGGGAGAAAGTGAGCAAGTCGAACACAGTTAGGGAGAGAGGCAGACAGATAGACAAACAAATAGATAGACAGAGAGAGAAATATAGATAGAAGAATGATAAATGAGAGAGAGAGAGATAGAGAGAGAGAGAGACAAAAAAAAGAAAGAAACAAAAGATGAGCGAGAGATAGACAAAGAGAGAAAGAAAGCGAAAAGAGATAAACAAGAGAGAGATACAGAGAGACTCACGAGAGAGCAAGAGAGATGAAGAGAAGAGAGATGAACGAGACACACAGAGAGGGAAGAGAGACAGAGAGAGAAGAGAGATGAGAGAAATAGAGAGAAGAGAGATGGACGAGAGACACAGAGAGAAAGAGACTGACAGACAGACAGATAAAGCAGAGTGATAAGTGAGAGAGAGAGAAAGAGAAGAGAGACAGAGAGATAGAGAGAAGAGAGATGGACAAGAGACACAGAGAGAAAGAGACAGACAAACAGATAGAGAAGAGTGATAAGTGAGAGAGAAAGAAAGAGAAGAGAGACAGAGATAGAGACACAAACACAAAGAAAAAGAGACAGACAGACAGACAGAGAATAGTGATGATTGAGAGAGAGAAAGAGAAGAGAGACACAGACACAGACACAGACACAGAGAGAAAGAGAGAAACAGACAGATAAAGAAGAGTGATGAGTGAGAGAGAGAAAGAGGAGAGAGACAGAGACAGAGAGACAGGAAGATGAAAAAATAGGTGAAAAGATAAATGTTATATCAAAAGAGTAAGACGACATTGTCTTTTTTTATTTTTATTTTTTGTGACAGAAAAATACCGTTGCATTTATTTAAACCAGTTTGTGACTATATACATGAAGCCGTCTCAAAGCCACAATATATATATATATATATTTTACTTCTTTTCTTTTTTTGCAACGGTACCTGTTACAGTCACAAAAAACTCCTTTTTTTTTTTTTCTGGTGCCGTCGCAAAAACTCTATTTTTTTGTAACAACAATCTCTGCCGTCGCAAATTCTCTATTTTTTTTTTTGCGACAACAATCTCTGCCGTCGCAAATACTCTTTTTTTTTTTGCGACAACAATTTTTGCCGTCGCAAATACTCTCCTTTTTCGCCACAGCATTTTTTGTCGTCGCAAATACTCTATTTTTTGTGACGGCAAATGTGCCGTCACAAAAAATTTCGTCTTTTAAGCCCACTTTTCTTGTAGTGCTTCCATCTAACTATAAAAAAATATAATATATTATAAAAAAAAAAAGCAAGTACACATAATCTCACCGCAAAATCAAGCATAGCCATCAAGTGTGTAGGTCTCATCTCTAATAAAAAAAATTATGTATAATTTTATAATCTAAAAAGTTAAAAGAAATCTAATGTAAGATTTTAAAATAAAAAAGGTCTCATATTAATATTAAAGTAGAAAAAATTATTTATACAAAAACAAATCATAACTCTCACAAAAAAGTGAGAAGTTATCAGTTGGTCTTAGACATAGTCACGTGGTGCTCTTGTTGGATTTATTCTTTAGTGTGGCCCAATAGCCTACATATTTCTTACATGTTTTATTTTATTTATACTCCACAATTAGATAAAAGCCAATATTTGAGATTAAGTTCAGTAATTAAAATTTTAATATAATTATTTTCTAAGATAAGAAGGAAACTTTGATGGAGAAGAATTCTTTTGATAGAGTTTATCAGACCCTCTTTTCTCCACTATTTAAGGATGAGTGACTCCCCTTACATGATATGAGTATTTATCCATCACTCTAAGTTCTATAGTCATCCTAATTAAGAGAGATAGAGAGAAGAAGGTGAGCCAAGAATTCAAGGTTCAACTACTAGGGGTATTTTCTTAACTTCTCTAATTCTATGGCAGCTAAAGGTATGTTCGTTTTATTCTTGAGTTGTATTGAATTCAAGATCCTCCAAAGTTAATTCTGCATTATTATTATAGCTACATGTACATTAATTTCTTACATGTGGTATCAAAGCCTTAGTTTTGTAAATCAATAAACATTGGGATAATAATATATTTATGAATATTGTTATTATATTATAATTATAATTATTCATGAAGTGTGGTTCCTTACTTTTTTCTGATGTGTCATCTGAGGCATAACTGTCTGAAGCCAATTCACTTAGTAAGGTTAAAGAGGTGAGCAGGGCTATCGGCTCCAAAAATGAGGGATCGAAATTGCATGATAAACGTGTAATATGCATGCTTCAGTTTATTATTAATTTTAGCAATAATAATTTTTATAATCATTATAATATGACACTAAATTGAGTGTAATATTCATATTGTCTGCCATTGTGACAAAGTGCATAGATTAAAAGCAATTTTAGAATTTTGTTAAATCATTTTGTCTATTAAATAAATATATTTATTTGACTGCATTATGTTAGATAATTATGGTTTTACCTTGTCTAATTATGTACACTTATTGTCTATTATTGTTGATCTATTTTTATGATTTAAATTTGATATCATGAAATAATTTTATGACATTGAATATTAAATATTGAAGTGGTTAATTCATATTAGATGCAATTCTTATTGACCATTATATGAGATATTCACGATTGTCATATTGCATAATTTGATATATATATATATATATATTCATGTTTGTCCAAAGTTATTATTATTATATTGGTAATTGCAATCATATAAAAGAAATTTTAGAAATCAAAAAAATAGTGATTTCATTAAAATAGTTATTGAATTAATGATAATTAAATAACTCAAATTAATTAATAGAGAATATTGTTGGTTAGTTCAGTATTCATAAGGTTTACTAATTTAGTAGCTGCCAAAGTGGCCTAGATTTGTAAAACTTATGAATATAAAACTACATAAAAGAATTGTTAAAAGGGTAATATTAAGGTCGATTGTTATCGCAAGTAGGCAACCCAAGAGGGGGGGTGAATTAGGTTATTAAAAAAAATTTACAATATTAATATTAACACAATATTCAGAATTTTAACAAACAAAAAAAATAAAATAATTATTAATATAAAAGTAAGAGAGATAGGGAGAGAACATTAAACATTGAGATTTATAGTGGTTTGGCACGCCAGGCCTACGTCCACTTCCCAAGGAACTTCCTTGAGAATTTCTTTACTATCAACTGAATAAATATACCACCAAGCTTGTGGATTTGGCACAGGACTTACTCTTATCTATTGAGCCCCACTCAATAATAAATGTCTCACTCTTACAAAAACCTCTCACAAAAATAATGAATAAAAATAAGTGGTACTTAAACCCTCTTCTACAATAATTCTCTCACAAATAGTAGATATGAAAGTGTAAGAACAAATGATACACTTAGATCTAAAAGTGAAAGACCAGAATACAATATACTCAAAATTTTGGAGCACATAGAAATTTCTCTCTTCAAGTTTTTAATTTTTCTCCATACACATCACTTCTATTTATACCAAAAGATATACCTGTTGGAAGAGAAGACTCTCTTTGACAGCATATCCTTTTTTTTCTTAGTCCACTTTTCCTTTGTCCAACTTTTACACCTTTTCTTTATCCACTTTTTTCTTTGTCAAACATTACACCTTTCCTTTGTCCACTTTTGTAGGCAAGTCATCATAATTTTGAGTATAAAATTCAATTCACATTCATATATATATATATATACACATATCAGATAAAATATAATATACCCCACTTAAAAGTTTTGTAATTGTTGAAGAGATTATAAATACACTCAAATAAAATAAAAATAACCAATCATCCCATGTGAGTATATCAAAAAGGAATAATTCATTAATATCACATTTGTCAAAAAAAATTAATCAGCTTTAATTTTGCAAAAAAGTAAATAGTGACCAGCCAACCAATTAATCAATTTTGTCAAAATAATACAACTAATCAATTTTAAATTTTTCAAAAAGTGAATAGTGATATTTTCAAAATACTTCCATTTAAATAATATTTTTAACAACTATATCATACAATCTATATTTTAAACAGATAATATTTTGTGTCAAATAATATAGTATATGTATAAAAAAAATCTGAATTTTTCAAATAATCTTTTAGACATCATCAAAATTAAACAATATGATTAACAATCTCCCCCTTTTTTATGATGGCAATATTTGTATGAATTTGACACAAAATAGAAATCAACAAGTTATTTGATAATTTTGCAACATAAGATATTTAAAGTATATGCATGCACAGCAATTCAAAATCATATTTTTTTCTCCCCATTTGACATCATCAAAATAAACTATGGGGATAGGAAACATACACAGTTGATACAATAATTTGAGTTGCCAAAAATATAATAATGTTCCTTAGGTCTCGTCGAGATCATTATGGGGATTTTGGACCATCTCGAGCGCACAAAATGTTGACAAACAAAAGATTTGAGCAGATATGCATGAGGATTGGATCGATGAAGTGTATAAAAAGTGACAAGGATGATAGGCAAAGAGACAAAAATATCAAGTGTTGGAGAGAAAAATTTATTTTACCTTCTTGTGTAATCATGTCATTCCTTACCTTCTTGTGTAATCATGTCGAGATCATGTCATTAAATTAGAGGAGACACTTATTAATTACAATAATTTTTACAAAAATATTTCATGCAAGTTTTTACGATTGATTTCAAGAAACATCAAAAAAAAAAAAAAATCAGTGTGTTTGGTTTCAATTTTCTGAATTCAGTTTTTTGAAAATTGAGTTTTTTATTTTTTTGTTTTTAGTGAATATTTTTTGAATTTTAAGTAATTTTTTATTTTATTTTTTAGATGCACCTTACTTAGATATATCTAAATAGTAAAACATCTGTGAAAAATATTTTAAAATATTAATAAATACACAAAAACACAAAAAATATACTGAATTTTTATATTTTCTTTGTATTTTTTGGTATTTAATGTATTTTTTAAATATTTTTTTTCACAAATATTATACTTTTTAAGTGTATGTATGTTAGGTGTGTCTAAAAATTTAAAAAAAAAAATTTGCTTAAAATATTAAAAAAATTTATTCAAAACATTAAAATACGAAAAATAAAAAATTAGAATTTTCTGAAAACTGGAAACAAACAAACTGAATGTTATTTGTAATTAGTGTATCATGAATAATACAAAAAAAGAAGAAGATATAAGCCTTAAAATAAATTATATAATGATAAATTATTTTTTGATACAAAATTTGATTAAAAATTCAATATAATGGTAATACCACGTCATCATTGATATGTGATATTACCCACTAACGGTAAATAAACACATAGAGAGTGAACCTCACATATCAAATGTAACTAACAATCTAATAAATTTCATATCTTTATAGTGAAATTATTTATGCTTACATATCACTAATAATGACATTGCCGTTACATTAAAAAAATTTCATAGCTAATATGGTTTATTTATAGTAGTCTCTTCATTTTCAATCAAAATAATCATTATTGTTCTTATAATTTTTAAAATGTCATTGACATTTCACTCTAATAATATTTTTGTAATTTTTTTATTTAAAATATTTTCTCTATGTTTGCAAAAAAAAAAAAAATTCCCAAAATCTAGGGGGGGCACGTGACCCATTTGGTCCCATGCTTCCTCCGCCACTGCATGAAGTGCTTGTAATGCAAACAAATGAAAAGGTACCAGTGGTGCAAGCACATGCTATTCTTGTAAATGAGGGTTCTAGTGTTATTGGTAATCGAAAAGATATCGATGCTATTAATAACACTATGACTCTCAGTACATAAGCAATGACTGCAGTTTCCAATATGACGCAACGATTACAAGCAAAAGTACAAGAAAATCAGCAATGGAGAGATGAGGTGTGCTTGTTAAAGCAACAACTGGTTAATATGTGCAAGGAGGAAAAAGAGCTAAAAAAGAAAAATGTACAATTAGAGAATGCGGTGCAATATTATGCAACGGTTATAATACCAAGACTCACAGAAGTCGAAAATAGAGAGGCATGTAAAAGAGGCTCACGAAAAATTGTTGAGAGAAGTGAAACAGAAAAAACCTGTGAAGCCTTCTGAAAACTTACATGTAATCGAGTAATATTTTCTCTTTCTGAAATAAAATTGCAAGCATTCCTCCTCTCTTTTTTATTTATTTATATAAAAAAGAGACAGACCCAAAGCAAAAGAGACTGACTTAAAATAAAAAGACAGACTCAAAGCAAAACGACAAGACTGACCGTTATAGCGATCCCGGGTTTACCCTTGTTGTACAGTGATCCAGACATGTGTCCGTGGATGTTGGTAGTTGTTTATTTCCTAGTTTGCATCCTCTTTACTTTGTATTTTGAGTTATGGGATGTGTTGGGCAGGTTTGTTACAGACCCAAGTCAGGAAGCACAAAAGCTAGCATTTGCAAATGCTCAAAACAGTGCATGCCATCCACCATATCTGGAGTAAACTGAGCGCTGCCCGCAGGTGGTTCATCCCCCCAATCATATCACATTATCCTCCAAATTCACTGATCAAGTGTCGATAGGCTTTGCAGGGCCTGGTGCAGGGATGACCCCGTTGTCAAACAGATCTTGTACATCATGGCGCAGACGAAAGCAACTGTCGGTGTCATGACCGGTTTGTTGATGGTAGGCGCAGTACTTAGTTTGATCATGTTTTGTAGGGATAGGATCGGGTAGAGGCCGTTGTTCCAACGGTTTCAGATGCCCTTTCCGGATTAAGGCCTCTAGGGCTTTTGACAAAGGCATATAGAGCGGGGTGAAAACCCTCTTGACTCGGGGTGGATATTTGATTCCTTGTGAGCTACTTCCGGACGCACCGGTGAATGGGGTAGCTGTCTTTGATACGGTGGTAGCCACCATGCCCACGTCAGAAGATCTTGCAGCCGCATCACCACTAGTGGTTGCATTCGAACTGCGGGAAAACGCCCTCTTGGGCTGCTCCTTCTCCTGGTCAAAAAGGCCCTGCTTCATAGCGTCCTCGATCTGTGCTCCCATCTCATGCAAATCTGAAAAGGTAGGGAAGGGGATCACAATCATTTTCTGCATCAGCTTGGGCTGGAGATTGCGCACAATCATCCGAATTTGATCCTTATCAGTAGGCCTAAGGGTCATCATCGAGGCCTTCGCCCTCCACCGAGACACGAATTCTGAGAAGCTCTCCTTCGGCTCCTGCATCATCGTTTCAAGATCATGGGTCGTAATCTCGATTTGGGTATTATATGAATATTGTGCGACGAAGGCCTCTGCCATCTCCTCCCAGCTTTGTTTCACTGAATCCTCCAATTTGGCATACCAGGTAACTGCAATACCCGACAGGGTCCGGCCAAAAAGGGAGAGCTTCTGCGATCTTGTCAAGCCCATCGGGCGCAAAACATCTGAAAACAAGCTCAAGTGGACCATGGGATCTCCTGACCCATCAAAACGGTCGATGTGAGGCATCTTGAACCTGTCCGGTAGAGTTACAGCTGCGTCGGTGTACCCGTCCTCAATGCCCGGGATGGACTTTACCCCCTGGGATTTCTTGAACAGCTTTTCGAGCTTGCTCAACTTCAACACTGTATGGTCTGCTTCGAGCTCAAAGGGAGAGTCCGATGGATTGGTAGGTGTTTTGGATAGTTGAGGTAAAATTGGGGGCGGAGCCGGCCCTACCGGAATGTCCATACCTTCCTGGACATTTGGCGTCTCCCCAGGTGCTGGAGCTCCTGCTGGGGGAGGAACTTGTTGTGAAGTGGACGCGTCG